>JADBJO010014519.1:28011-47305 GCA_016801955.1 Conus betulinus
ATGCACACAGATTAATGTGGATACAAGTTGAAACAGAACAAATTTACAGGATTTGCACACACACACACACACACACACACACACACACACACACACACACACACACACACAGAGTCACAGACACAGACACAACACACACACACACACACACACACACACACACACACACACACACACACCCATGCTAATACTCACATTTGGGATTCCTTCATGTTGTCCAAAGCCATGTACATCTTAATCACACCGTCTATGCCACAATTGTTCACTAATCACGCATTACTTTGGCACAAGCTTTGTGCACTTGTCGCTTTTTACAAAGTCACCCTTTGCTGCTGTGTGTTGCCTAATATGTAGAAGTGTATGTGTGCTTCTCTCACTCCAGATCAACAGTTCATGATCAGTTGACAATAAGATATTAAATAATTTGTGATATGCTCCCTCAAAATCTGTCGCAGAAGTGAATTCATACTTTGTACGTATACAAACATAGTAATTCGATAAACATGTAAAAACACTGGGAGCCGGAGGGATGGGCGCGCACACACACACACACACACACACACACACACACACACACACACACACACACACACACACTGTCTGAGTGCATGTACAGTGAACAGGAGCATTATTACCGTTTATTAACTTTACGCTGCTTCTGCTGGGCCAGTGGCATCAGACCTTGAAGAAGGGGGGAGACAATAGCCATGTGCTCTGACATCATGACACGCAATTTCTCCTGCTCTGTTTTTAGACCCCACCCTTCTCTTTAGCAGATTGATAACTGCATGTGTTTCCTCACCCCCTTGTTCCCCATGCAGAGCCAGTCCAAAATGATGAAGATGGATGAAAGGAACACAATGGTTTTCCAAGATATGCTGCTTTGGGATGATGCGAGACTGGGGGAATTCTTTTCTAAAGAAAGACATGTATTGTTTGATATCACTATCCAGTGTGTCAATGTCACTCTCAGTCATGGGTTTTTGATGTGAGATTTTTGTGTGGATGTGTGAGAATAGTGTATTCAGCATTTTGAATCTGTTAGATATACTCCTAGCTCTGAGCAGGATAGCCTTCTCTTGAGTCAGCTCAGCTGTTTTGCTGACAACACTTTCACATAAATGTGTAATTGTCTCTGGCTTCAAATATTTGTTGCAGTGGTTGCCTATAAATGACTTGCCATGATATAGGCCTGCTTGTGGATTTTTTTCTGATGCAGGGCAACATCTAAATGCTGTGTGACAGGACCTGACAAGCGTGGAAGATAAAGCTGTGATTTCCTGTCTTCTATTTCGCCTTCTTTCATGTACCTGCTCCATCAGTTCTTGTTGTTCTTGCTGAAAAACACTCAGGGGTGTGCTGTCATCATCAGGCTCATTAAACACTATTCTTGATTCTAGTTGCCTTTTCTCTACTTCTAAAGATTCAATCTCTTTCAGTTTGTCAACAAAGTCAGAAAAGGCTGACTTTGTCTCTATCTGTTTGTCTTCAGCTGCAAAGGATTCTGCAATTTCCTTATCTAGAGCATGGCACTCACCTTCCAGTAGGTCATGGTGCTTTTTTACCACTCCCAGAAGAATGTGCAGATAGGGAGGTGCTACATGGTTGAGTGTAATGTCAATGATAGGTTTTCTGATGACATTATTGTGCAGCTTGGCAATTTTTCTTTTGGAATTTCGGAATTTTTTGTAATCGCTCCTGATGCCCTGTAAGCTGCGCTGTGTGATGTTGCCTTCATTACAGTGAGGAGGGGTGTGTATTTGGCTTTTTGATGCTGTGCAGTATAGGCAGGGGTGTGTTCCCTGAGCACCTGACAGACCATACAGCTTGAGCAGAAAATCATAATCCCCAAACAAAAACAGTTTGATCGTCTTGTTTCTCCATGTCATGGACTTCAGCGCTGCCAGCTGTTCTTTGTAAGGATCCATGATTCTCTTCAAATTCTCTGGGCTGTCCTTGCAGTCTGCAATGGCCAGGACACAGGTGTTGTGTTTGGAGTTTGGATTGTGAAGATTTGCAATCTGAAGCATCAGTTTAAATGTACCACCCCATGGTCCCCCCCTATCTTACCCCAGATCTCATCCTGTGGGATTGTATTGTCATGCCATGTCAGCTTGTTCTCTCTGTCATACTGCTGCAACAGGTTTTCTACCAGCTTTGGAATGTCTTTGATTTCTCCTATTGTTTTTTCTTCTTCTTTCTGTCTCTGCCATTCTCATCAACACAAATGAGTTTTCTCTGTACTATTTCAATTTCTCCAAACATAGCTTCTTTCTGTTGTTGTCTTTCTTTCTTTTCACAGTCAAATGTTAATCCTATACTTCTGAGAAATCTCTTTTGCTGTCTGTACTTTGTCCAGCTTAACCCCAGACTAGTTCTAAGTGCAGACCCTTGCTTTTTGGTCACTCTCACAGGGCCACATCCAGCAGCATCAAGAATCTTTTGTCTGTGGGTGCGAGCAGTTTTTGATTTCTGATCCATGTTGTTTGATTACATCATCTCTACTGCTTCCTGAAATATTCATTCTGATCTTCTGTATCATGTGAGATCTTTTCTTTCTGAGAGGAGATGATGCCAAAGCAGAAGATTTACGGGGCTGTCTGATCCTTTTCAACACAATTGGTTGACCCCTTGTTTTGCACCTAACTGTTAAATGGTCACTTGACTGTCGCAGCTTCCTGCGTACCAAACGTGTCAGTAATTTTTCTTCTTCATCAGTGAGCGGTTTATCAATATCCTCATCATCCGAGTCTAAAAAGATCATTTTATTTTTCCGATGTCGGAAAGGCGATAGAGCTACGTCACTGACTTGCGGCGTTTTCGGTGTGATTGGTGATGTTTGTGTGCAGAGTGTTTTGGGTTTTTTAACTGGGGTTGACGTAGACTGACAGAATGACGTTGACACACTTTCGTCAACTAGCAAGTCGGCGGCAGGATCAGAAGTTTGCTGTGCGGGTCTTTTCACTGTCCCTACTCTCGGTTTTGGGGGACCACCACCTTTGGTTTGTGATTGAAAGCGGCTGCATGTTTTGCACTGACTGATTTGACAGCTCTGGATCGAAAGTTGTCCAGATTTCTGACATTTTGAATATCAAGTGCAACACGGTCGGTCGTAGTTTTGCAGTCGGACAGGTTGCTAGCGCGTTTCAGCCCCATGAGTTTTTGGTAACATTTCATACAAATGGCTGTAGACTGCTTGCCCTCTTCATCATTCAAAATGTCTAAATTGTAACAACGTGAGAGAGTTCTGCGGCATAGTTTTTACATAATCTCACACAATACCGTTTATCTTTCTCCTTTCGTAACACGCGTTCTCCACAAACTCGACACATAGAATTTAGTCTAGCACAGTGCACACTGTAATCGTGGTGCTCGCTTACCGCTGACTGCTGAGACGCCATTGTAAGGAAAACTGATGAGTCACTTACCTCAAACTATACACACAAAACCACACTTTAAAGATGATAATTTCGTTATAAAACACACACACAGACACAAGTTGACTTCACATAATCCTCTGGCAACCCAAAATGAACCAAAACATGTGGCATTTAGTTGTATCTGAAGGTTGGAAAACAAACAAAATCAGTCACAAGCACAGCTCTCTGCAACACGTCTCACAGAAGAAAAAGTGCCGATCTGACTAAGCTTGGCACATCTGGCATCGCTGAACTCGGTCAGGGTCAGCGGGTCACGCGGGTTGTACTAAATGGTCTAGTCTGTCTGGCAAGAAAGGGAACAGCCGTGAAGGGGGCTTTTTTAAATCTTTGACTGCAGGTTCACACATATTGCCATACATGTAAATGTGCAAATTTCATGGAAACATGTACATGTTCTGTTTGGTTTTCCAGATCATCACTGCCTGCCTGATCCTGCACAACTTTGCAAGAAGCAACAACATCGACCTGCCACCGGACGACATTGACCTGCCACCAGACGCTCCAGAAGTTGACGTCCACAGAGGTCCAGAAGTGAATGCTCAAGGTGAAGTGGCTGAACAGGCCAACCCACAGGCGCACGACCCCACTGAAAGAAGGCGACGGCCTGCGGGTCAGTTAGTTCGACAGAGGTTTATCGAGCGATATTTTACGGCTGCATAGTTTCAGACAGTGTTATTTCTCAGTCGATACCAACAGCTAGAAACAGTGGAACACTAGAAGAAATAATGATTCTTCAGGCACACGAGGGAACAAGAAATTAGGTGCAATCCATAGTTGCTGGAGAAATAAACTAAGAATTTTGTTAAACCACATCAAGAATTACTGACATAAAACTTTCTGTCAAGCATTACTTGAGAACTAAACGTGTCACAACTCTCTGTAAAAATAATGGGAGGAGGAGCAATCTTACAATTGTGCAAATCGTAAATCAAGCATTACTCTAAACCAAGCTCTCGTTTAAGTTTCTGAATTTGTAATTGTTCTCTCTCAATTCGTAGATTGTTCAGAGCAGTTGCACTCTGTTCTCTCTCTAATCGGACATTGTTCAGAGCAGTTTCACTCTTGTAAAACTCTCTCCTACATTTGTTGGTTTCCAACTGGCTGTCTCTTAGCTGTTGTAAGCCAGCATCATACTTCATTTGCTTCTCTGATGCATCGGATCTCCTCTTCATACCACGGGTAGTCGGTGTCATGGCTATGCCTGAAATAAGAAGACACAAGTTTTTAATGCACACCAATATTTGGCTTTTCTACTGATTTTTGTGCAAAACATAATCAGTACAGATACAGCAAAGCTGTCGTGTTTATATCCAAGATCAGACTGTGAGCATGCTGGATTGAAGAGTCCACTTCTACAATTTCTGAAAGTTTGATGGGAGGGGTGCTTTCAGACAGCGATCGCTGTGATGAGAAGTGTGTGGAATGTATTGCCCGTGAATTCAGTGATTCTCTATCAACATGATTATTGATTCATAGTGCTGGCGTGTATGATTTTAGATACCTTGTACTTGACCTACTCTTTTGTGTTTGTGCTTTGTTAATTTATATATGTGCTGTGTTGATAAATAAACATGTATCCACTGTTTTAAAACTGTAGTTTGTGTCTGTTCTTTTCATTTAAGGCTGTACAAAATGTATTTACATTCTGACTTTGCCTCAGTGGATGAGGTTCAAGAGTGAAATGCATGAAAGAAAGAACTGACAATGAGTAATGAGATTAAGAGTGTACACTGCAGATTTTCATTCAGACAAATGTCTTTTTCTCTTCTACATACACAGGTTATTAAAAAAAAAGTCAAACATTAAAAAAGTATTATCGCCTGTGATCAGCCCCAGTTGGATGGATATGTGTCAGAGTTGTTTTGGGGTGGGTTTTTTTGCCTTTTTCCCCTATTGCTGCTACAGAGCCATGCTCCAATAAGTATCACCAAAGATTATGTGACGTATTTCTAAAAGCAATGATGATAGTGATTTCAGTGCTATGGAGTTCAATTTCAGTGTGGGACTCTGTGACAGGGCTGATTTTTATGCTTTTTTTCATTACACATCAAAGACAGTATTATATTCTGCTATCAACCAGGCCTAAGAGAAACAGGCACTTGCAGTGTTGTTCATGAAAGTGAAGACCATGGTAGGCAGAAAATAGAGAAAATAGCCAATGAGACAACAGAGAATGTGATAGTGAAGATGAACCTCCTGAAAACATACTGCACGCATGTGGTTTTAAAGCATAAGGTTCCCTTAAGTCAATAACAGATCCCAACTGCATTACAAAGTGTTTCAAAGAAATGGGTTATTTTGTGGTAAATGCTTTTATGCCTGCATGCCATATCCTGCAACTATGAAGGTATTTCTTGACCTGCCTTCCTTGCACCTGAAGCTGGTGTGGACACAGAGCTGGCTGCCACTAAATCCAAGATCATTTCATCGGTTAAAAAGAAAAACATTATAGATTCTGTCACAAAGGTGAAAGATCCCACAGGCATTTATCACATTCAAAGACTGAAACAGAAATATTTATGACGTCATGTTTTGGTTTCAATATCTAACCATTTTTATGTCTTTTGGTCTAAAATGTCTGGGTCAGTTCCAGAAAAAAAAAAAAATATATTTACAAATATTTCCAAAATATTAGGTGTAAAAAAATATAGAGGTCTGTCTGCTGAGTAACATAAACCTCAGACCATACCTGTTGTACAGTCTCAAATGTAAAATGGATCTCCTCAGCAACACTGACTGAATGAATGCAAGAGAAAGTAGTCTCATGGCCAGTGCTCTCACTCTCCCTCTCTTTCTCTTTCTCTCTCTCTTACTCTTATAGGCCTTGGGCATCCTAACACAATCGAGCCAATGAAGTCAATGTGCACATACCTTCCTGGGAGAGGCAGGCATTGGCCAAGGCTGGTCGGGAGGGGCTGCTCCTTGCCAAGAGCACCTCAAATGGATCAGATCCTGTCAAATTGATCATGATCATTTGTTTCAGATTTGTTATTGAATACTTGTCTAAAGACTGCTAAATCAAGAAGTGCCTTAAAAGAAATGTAAAACAATGACTTATGAATGAGGCATTTACTAAAAACCATATCTATCTAGAAAAAAAATTGTGTTTGCCAGAAGAAAACATTACCTTCACAGTCAATGCATAATTGTAACTATACAAACTATCTTTTATTTACTTATTACATGTACATAACTAAACCAAAATATTATGTACTGTAGCATCTTTTATTACTGTTATCAATCACTACGGGTATTATTGTACAAACTTTACATTCTTGTAGCATTAGTAAGAGTAGGGACCCCTGCTTGGCTGATCATAGAGAGCTTCCTAAGAGAATTTATATTTGACTCACGCCAGCAAACCAGTTTGGTTGGTAGCAGTGGAATTAATATGGACACACCGTCCAGTCCAATCAGTCAGTCAAATGAGCGACTGGGCTGTTCCATTACATATATACAGTAGCCTACTATATATACTCATCCACTTTTGCCAAGGATCAAATTGAAAAATAATCACTTTGATACCTAGTTCATTTTAATTCAAATACACATCTGTATTTCATTCTTTTTCTTCTTTTTTTCTTTACTGAATTACCTAACAGGAGTACAAGGAATTGTGCCAGAATAATCAAGTTGGATTGTGGGCCCTCCACACTGAAGAAGAAGAAAAAGAAAAAGAAGAATGAACTGTGGTTATTTGTTTTTACCAAAGTTAGTGGGTTTGGGTTTTTTTCAAATGGTTGGCAATGTGATCCTTTGCAAAAGTTGATGGGTATAGTATATTAAATAAGCCTTGATAACATTAGAAAAGAGAAATATTACCTGCTGTCACACAGTCAACACCATGTATTGTGACAAGTGAACTTGACACCACCACAGAACTTGATGCCACCGCACCACCTCCCACTGCAACAGACATACTGCATATGTAGCAAATAACTACCTCAAAATAAGCAGACAACACCCCCTTCCCCCCAAAAAAACAAAAAAAAAAAACAAATTGAGAAGAAAAAAAAATTCATACAAAAAAAAATTCCATGGTGACTAATTGAGCTCCATACCTGCATTTTACACAGCAGCTTTATGTAGCAAAGACTACATGAAATATTCAAGTGCTAGAACAAGCTTATGCTCAGTCTTAATCACAGACTGACTAAGACAGCGGGATTCTCACACTTAAATATCAAAACGCCAAAGCACAGTTTCTAATCTTATGTCTCTGTTCATAATATGACAGGTTCAAACTTGCTATGTTAGCCACAGTGAACACATTTCTGAGCCAATCAGCACCACATTTGGCACATAGCATCCAGACTGCAGCCCTAAGAGGTCCAGTAGAGACTTGACCCTTGGCAAAAAAAGCTTGAATATGCTATTGATCAATTTTATTTTAAAAAATAATAATAATAAAAAAAAAATCAACTATTCATTACCTGTTGCCACATATTCCTCTTTGGGTAACACTGGATTTCTGACACCACAGTCTCTTGTGCTGAAACATACATGAAGCAAGTTTCTTTAAAAAATCAAGAAAACCCTTAGGCTGCAACAGTAACATAAACAAACAACAATAAAACACACAATAAAACAAGACAAAGATAATACATAAGTAAAGTGCTCAGCTGCAAAATTATTCTGTTTTTCTCTTAACACAGATACTGACCACAACCATGGTGTGCACACAGATTCTCTCTTTCTCTCCACCTCACCAACCACATTGATTAAATCATTTGATCCAAACAACCCCCTCCTCCCCACCTCTCTCTCGGTCATCTCCAAACTTTCAAATATCTTTCACCTGCTGAAAATATATTTTATTAATTATTGCACAGTCTTTCACCTCTTGAGAATGAGTAATAGTTACCAATGAATGCACTTACAGTAACACATTAATCTGCTCGTTTAATTGATAAGACAATTTAGGAAGTATGTAAATCAACATTTTTGCTGATCAATACTGCTAGAGTAATATCACATGTAATAGGCCAAATAATAGGGTTGTAATCCCTATAACACAGTGGAAGAAGACATTGTGACTACAATATATACTATCACAGAGTAGGCCTATGTAATCACTTTGTTAAAGCGGAAACCATCAACACCTTGATATATCTACTGGACAAACATTGGTCACAGTATATCTAGTATCTACTCAACATACTTTACCATAGAATGATTTAGGCCAGAAAAAAATCTAAAGAGACTGACAGTGGGACAGACAGAAATAAGTAGTTATCACCCATGGGCTCCACAACACTGAAAACATATATCTATACTATCAACATACACATGTGTTTGTGTAAGTGTATGTGTATGTGCATAGGCTATTTGTGATTCAGTTTAACATTTGAGTTCAACACTATTAACACAATAAAAGGTACAATACAGAGAAAAGCTGACAAGACAGGTGCCCCTGTTTCACTACATTGTAGTAGATGAATGAAGAGTTGGAAGAGAAAAATAAAGAAAAGGCAAAAAATATACTCACACTCTCAAGTCTAGGTGCTGCTTGAATCTGTTCCGTGCACTGAAAAAGACAAAAAAATATATATATCGATAATAGACATTGTTTAGCACCCCACCCCCCAAAAAACAACACACACACACACACACAAAAAATGCACTTTAGTATTAGCATGTAACATCATATAAGTTGTTTTGTTTGAATTCCTTCAGATATTATATCTGTGCATATCAGTAGAGGAACACCTACATTTTATACTGGAAAAAAACATCATTAGTATCTATTAGTATAATAACTACAAAAAAAATCATCACAAACATTGGTAGTTTGACTACTTCACAATTCGTTTTGGAGGTAGTAATCCAATAGTCCACACTCTAGAGCTACAGAAAAGGTATGATTTCAAGACTTACTATCAATTAGGACTAATGTTCTTCTACTTCATTTGTAGTCTATCATATATCATGTCATGATTGGCAAATTATGAAAGCATGTTAGCTAAATGATAGGTAACTAAGCAGCAGCCCAACATTTGGGGGGGGGGGGGGGGGGGGGGGGGGGGCTTGCAGGAATCATATCACATGCAAGACACGACACAAAGACACACATACAGCCAGAGAGAGAGAGTCAGTCTCACTCTCAGTTACACACTGATCATTGATTACACTTTTACAGTGTCATGTTAGCCTGTCAAAAGAAAAAAAAAATAATAATGATGAAAGTTGTCACACTCTGACATTAAACTGACTAGTGACACTGACAAACAGTCACAGTTACATATTTCACACAAGGCACAGAATGACTGATGGACAGTAATACATATCACAAAGAACAGTAACTGACACCCAAATCATTCGCACAAACACTGAAATACACACAATTCCAGCGTACATGCTACATACCTGCAATGCCAGATGACAGTGCAGAGCCCTCACCCTGGATTGCGTTCACAACGTCAGTGAATGGGTGGCGTTTCTGCTGAGGCCCACCCCCAGTCTTCAAAGCAGCAGCCTTCTGCCACAACACCACCTCTAAATCACTCCATTTGTTGCGCACCGTCACTGTGCGCAACGCTACGCCCAAGGCTGACACATCTGCTGCAACTCTCGCCCACGCTTCATTCTTTTTACGGATCATGTTGCTAGTATTTATCCTACACAACAGCACTTGTCGGTCATCTCTAATGGCCTGCAAGAGGACAAGAACCCCCGCATCTGTAAAGCAGACGGCACGCTGTTTGGAAGCCATTTTGTCAACAACATTGCGGCGACGGTACAACGTTTGCGGTTATTCAAGACATGCGCAGAAGGAGGGAATCCCTCTTTTTTATGTGACCTTCACCCTTTGCACTCTGGCCACCTCGCAGGTAGAAACTGACACAAAACCAAAGAATACGAATACGAAGGTAGATTGCGCTGAACCCACAAAGTTTGTACCCTGGAGGTGATCTTGTTGTAGAAGTAAGTTTACCGACGACATGTAAATACGGCCCCTGGTCAGATTCGGGATTTGAAGCACTCCACCGAGGTTGAGGAGATAACCTCAGGAGGCAGACTGTTCCAGTTCCTGACAGTGACTCAGAAAATGAAGTCTATGCAATGGAGAACAAGAAAAACATGTGAACAAAATCAAAGCAAGTTTATTCATAAATGAAAACCAAGTGAGATTTCTTCTGGACACTTGGGAGTCAATAAATGTTATATCGAAGAAAACTTACAGAGAAGTCAGGCGACACAAACCTGAAGAAACTGAAAAGAGCAAGTTAGTCATCTTCAACAATCTGAGATGAAACCTAGGGGAGAAATTATTTTGAGAGTTGTGAACCCAAAGAATGAAAACACTTACAAAGTGAGATTTATCATCACAGAAGAAAACTGCACTCCAGTCCTGGGGTTGAGAGCAGTACAAGGCATGAATCTCATCACAGTCAACACAGAGAATATAGCTGTTGACCAGAGACCAGAGAAGAAAGCAACAGTATTTTGGATCAATACAAGGATGTTTGTGATGGAGAAGTTGGACAGTTTGAAAGAAAACTCCATCTTCAGACAGACAAAGACTCAACTCCAGTCAAAATGCCCTGCAGAAATGGCCACTCTCAGTGAAGAAAAAGTGAAAGATGATCTGGAAAGACTGGAAATGGAAGCTGCCAGCAAAGTAGATACTCAAACAGACAGGATCAGTAGTCTAGTGGTAGCAATGAAACCCAATGGGAAAATAAGGTTGTGCATTGATCCTAAGCCTTTGAACAAAGCGCTCAAAAGAATTGAATATCCGTCTCCAGAACTGGATGATTTTCTTCTGAAACTGAAAAAAAAAAAAGCCAAGCACCTCTCACACTTTGACCTGAAGAATGGGTTTTGGCATGTTAAACTGGACGAGAGAAGTAGCTATTTGACAACATTTGAAACCACATTTGAAAAATACAAGTGGAACAAAATGCATTTTGGGATATATGTGGCACCTAAAGAATTCCAGAGAAGGATTGAGCAAGAACTAGTTGATCTACCAGGTGTGGTAGCTGTCAGCTGGCCATATTGATATCATAATTTGGGGGAAAGGTGATTCTGATCACAAAGGAGGAAAGAATCATGATGAGCGTGAGAAGCTGCTGCTACAAAGATGCCGTAAAGAGGAAAAAAGCTGAACACAGAAAAAGTAGAACTGAAGCGAACAGAAGTCACTTACCTTGGACAAATTCTTACAAGAGGACTCAAACCAGATCCAAAAAAGTTTGCAGCAATTCAACAGCTACAAACTCCAGAATCAAACTAGGATGTGCAAAGATTGCTTGGAGTTGTGGGCTATCTCCAAAAGTTCGCTCCACATCGGTCCGAAGCAGCCCTGATGAGAGAACTACTGAGAAAAGAAGTTCATTACAAATGGGATCCTGATGTGCATGGGACATCACTAGAAAAAGTGAAAAAGCACCCTGTCCAAACCACCTGTTCTGCGCTTCTTTGATCAAACTGAGAAAACTCAAATCACTCTTCAGTGTGATGCATCAGCTTATGGTTTAGGCGCGTGCCTTGTGCAGAATGGTCAGCCAGTACAATAGGTGTCTCAAATATTGTCTGAAACTGAAAAAGAACTATGGCAAAATTGAAAAAGAAATGTTGGCGATAGTTTTCGGTCTTGACAGATTTGAAAGATATACATGTTTAGACACACAAGTCACCATGAAGTCTGACCACAAATCATTGGAGGTGATCCACAAAAAGAGTCTGCTCTCAGCTCCAAAGAGAATTCAAGAATGCTGCTACACACCCAGAAGTATGACTACGAGGTGGCCAACAAAAAAGAACTTAGATGTATCTGGCAAATACACTGAGCAGAGCTGTGAGTGGGAAACCTGATGAACAAATGGGCCACACACAATTAATTTTCTGCACATGAGCTTCAAGACATGGATATTACACAGGAGCTATCGGTCTGTGAGACAACCATGTCAAACCTGCAAAAAGCAACAAAGGCAGATGAAGATATAAACCTGTTGATGGAAATCATACTGGAAGGATGGCCTGAAGAAAAGAAAGCTCCATCAGAAAACATGCAAGCATTTGTCCCGTTCCAAGATGAACCGTCAGTACAAAACGGTGTGATTTTCAAGGCAGAGTGCTTGTGCCCAAAGTAATAAGGCATCATTTCTTATAGAAAATGCACGCAAGTCATACTGGTATTCAGGAATGTATCAGACGAGGAGAAAAGTTACATATTGGCCTGGAATGAATTTTGATATTGTGAGTCCCGTCAAAGATTGTCAAATATGCCAAGAGTTCAGCAGCCGGCATCAACAAAAAGAACCACTCATCAACAGTGAAATACCTGAGTTGCCATGGCAGTATCTGGCTGCTGAATTGTTTGATGCAAAAAGAAAAGCTATTTGGTAATGGTTGACTACTATTCTGACTTCTTTCAATTGATGATGTTCTTTCCACCAAAGACAGTGATGAAGTCATCAAGAAGATGAAAGCCCATTTCGCGCAAGACATGGAATCCCAGAGAGACTGACCACTGATAATGGGCCACTGTTCAGCCCTAAGGAATTTGAGAAATTTTCTCAGATTTATGGATATGAACACGTGATGAGTTTGCCTCATTATCCACAGTCAAATGGGAAAGCTGAAAATACAGTCAACATTATGAGGAACATGATCCAGAAATGTCACCAAAGCAGTGAGGATGGATATTTGGCCTTATTGGAGCTGCGAAATACTCCCATCAGAAATACTGGGAAGTTCACCTGCATAGAGACTGTTGAGAAGAACAAGAACACGGCTGCCTACAGCTGGATCCATGTTGAAGCATACAGTGAAGCAAGCCACAGACGGACTTCAAGTTAGAAAGACGAAATAGGCAATATACTACAACTGTGGAGCTGTAGAACTGACTGAGCTGAATCCTAGACAATTCGTTTGGTTCAGGCCACCTGGCTCCAAAAGATGGGTAAAGGCTCAGGTTGCAAGTGGACATCAGTTCACACAACATACGAACTGAAGACGGACTTAGATTCCGGCAAAATCGACGTACATCCGAGAAACAAGTGACAAATACAATCATGTATGTCAGCCACTACAAGGCAACAAAAGAAAGCCGCATTCTATCCCACCAAGAACACACTGATTTGTATCCATCAAACGGAGAAGGCGGATCAAATGATGCAGTAGCAGATGGGGAACAGTCAAGACAGAGAATCAACAAACCTTACAGACAGTTTACTCCAGAAGTGGATGCTAACAATGAAAAGAGAAATAGCAAATTCAACTTCAAGAAACAGTTTAAGGAATTCCAGAACCAGCTGGGGCGCAAGCTGATCACCAAATTGACCAGGAACCGGACAGGAACTCTCATCTTGATCAAGAGAACACTGTTGAATAAACACCACCACCACAGCAGTTAGAACCAAGACACACTGGATTTGGTCGCAGTGTGAAAACACCTGTCTAACTGAAAGACTACGTTTAGAAGAATAAAAAAACAAGCGTTGAATACGTGTTGAAGCACCTCACCTTGTGTTTTTCGTTGGTGGTGTTGGTATATAATCCTGTAATCCAGGGCACTCCAATTTTTTCAGTGTTGAAAGTTAGGTATATCTTTAAGAACACCAGCTAATGTTTTAATTTAGTTTTTTTTCCCCTAAGTTAATTTGTTTGTTGTTGTAAAGGTAGGGAGAATCTGCTTGTGACGACAACTTGACAGGAGTGACTTCCCTTGGAATGTCTGATGTAAACAAAGCCTAACGTCTACGAATCGGCTGGACAAACGAACATCATCCTGTGCAGACAGCCCACTTGCAAGCGAAACAGGAAGAAGGAATACTTCCTGTAGTTCGTTTTGCAGGCAGGGAGAGGTACGTCTCCCTGTTTGACTGTCTTGTAGACTTTGCTGGGGTGTTTGGTGTGGGCCTGAATGGGGTGTTGATGAAGGTGGTCAGCCTTGCTGCTCTTATTCTGTCTGCTGGGGTGGACCACTGTAGATGTGTCAGCATGGAATCGACATTTGAGGTGTGACGGTAGCGGTTCACAACTCATCTAGCTGCACAGCGCTGGACTTTTTCTATGTTGTCGATGTTTTTGGCAGTGTAGGGGTCCCAGATAGGTGAGGCGTGTTCTAGAGTGGGGCGAATTAGGGCTTTGTAGGCTGTTTCCTTGATGTTGATGGAGCCCACTCTCAGGTTTCACCTGAGAAATCCTTGGGTCTTGTTTGCCCTGCTTGTTGTGTTGGAAATGTGGGTATCCCAACTGACGTCTTGGGAGATGGTGACCCCCAGGTTCTTTGTCTCTTCTACTCTTTTGAGGTTTTGGCCATGGAGATGATACGTGCCAGACAGTGTGTTTCTCTTCCTGAGACATAGAGGCTTTGGCGCTTGTCTGGATGGAAAGTCATCTTCCATCTTCCAGTAGCCACACCACCGCTGAAGAAGACGGACGGAGGTCTGTCGAAAGCTCCAAGTAAATGTTATTCCTAGCTGAGTGACCTGTCTAAATCCGTTATCTTCCATTTTGTTTCCAGTCTGCTATGTGGTCCAGGTCCTGTTGTAACTCCCTTTGGTCTTGGGGGAAGTTATAGTTCTGTGGCAGAGAGTGTTATCTGCAAAGAACCGTGTTGTTGAGGAGAATTGTTCAGGAACGTAGTTCATGTAGAGGAGAAACAGGACTGTGCCCAGGACTGATCCCTGGGGGACTCCTGACTCTACCTGAACGGCCTTTGAGGAAGCTCCATCAACAACCCCACCGCCTACTGTTGGTTTGCCAGGAAGTTTTTGATCCATTCATGGACCTGGCCAGTGATCCCGTAATGTTGGAGCTTGTGGATTAGAAGGAATGGAAGACCTTGTCAAAAGGCTTTCGAAAAATCCATCACTAAAATGTCTGACTGTTTCCCCTTCTCCATATTGTAGGATAGCTCATCCGCAAGCCCCAGCAGTTGACTTTCACAAGATCTGCATCGCCAGAAACCGTGCTGATCCTCGCGCAGGATGTTGACTGCCTCTGCAAATCCCATGATTGTACTTACCACAAGGTGCTCTAGAATTTGCACGGGACACTCGTGAGGGAGATGGGGCGATAGTGTTCAGGCCTGCATTCTTCACCCTTTTTTGAACACAGGAGAGACGTTTTTTTTTTTTTTCAGTCCTGTGGAGCCATGCCTGTGTTTTATGGAGGACTGAAAGAGAAGCGTAAGAGCTGGGACAATTTCATCAGCAATTTCCTTCTTGAGGCGAGGGGTGATTTTGTCTGGTCCAGGGGCTTTGCTCGGATTTAGGCCTTTTAGCAACTTCTCTGACTCCTGCTACTGAGATGTGGATGTGGTCACATGTGTAGGTCCTTCAGTCTCTGGGCTCATGCCAGTCCAGGTCTCAAATTCCTCTGATGAGCAGGATAGTTTGCTGTTGAACGCAGACTGAAACTCTGCATTCAGTATTTCTGCCTTATCCTTTGCTTCAGTTACTAGCTTACCAGCTACTTTCAATGGTAAGAGACTGGCTGCTTCCGTAAACGGAGACTTTATACATGTCCAGAATGATTTCTTCGTTCTAGGCTTTGTTTCTTGGCTGTCAGAGAGCAGGTTTTCAGTGTAGGACCAGTCTGTGCTGAACTTGGTGTTTGAGGGCTCTGATTCGAAGTGGATTTTTTCGTCTCCGGTCTTTTTCCTTTTTATAGTCTGTCTGATGGAAGTGGCGAAAACGAAAGCGCCGCTTCCATCGGACAGACACTACACAAACCAGGCAGGTCCACAACTTTTAGATGGAGACATGGCATAATGATAATTGCAACACACCAGAAGAAAAAAACTCAGAGCACACACCTCCAAGACTTATCTTCAGTTGATAGGAAATGACGTAACACACACACACACACACACACACACACACACACACACACACACACACACACACACACACACACACACACACACACACACACACACACACACATTATGGAGTGAAATTCGATAGCAGAGAAGTGCCATGATTGAGATACATTATAGTGGTTCCCATCCTGTTATTGTGTCTTTGGTCTAGTTCCTCAGGATGACGTTTTAAAAAAGGTTCTTGTTAATGACATTACAGATTATGATGTCAGGCGTTGTGCAGTATTCTTATGACGTCATTTCGTTAATCTGTCCAGTTGTCAAAGATTGATATTACGTAGTTATAATGTTTTTGTTTTTCTCTTCTCTTGAAAAAGGCCACTAGGCCGAAAATTTGTGAAATATGAAGAGCGGGATTGTGATTTTGTGTACTGTTTTCTTCCCTATGGAGGACTATTGCTTTCGTTTCATTAAGTGAAAGTTTTTTTGATTTTCTGCGTATTTCGGATGGACGGAACCGGATTTCCTCCCAGTAACATTGTAGTATTTGTAGGATACGTTAACACTCATAAAATGGAAGTTTCTTGATTTCCATCCCATTTGGTGTATACGTCCCCCAGTTTCGACGTTCAATATTTCTGTTTCTTCCAGTTATACTTTTTAAATAGTATTATCACACGCATAGAAACTCAGAGAGAGGCGTTAGATCAACGGCAGTATGCAACATCTTGAAATCAATGTGTTGAACAAAAATGTTGAGCTAAATGATTTTTCAACTTGGTTTTTGTGTAAGCTGCAGGTTATATTATTAGCTTTCTGAGTGTGTATCCTTTTACATACTTCGTTTGTGTATATAACCTGAAATTGTAAGTTAAATGCATTATATACAGTATTAAGGTTCAAGATGGCTGGTTTGGGATCGCTTGAGAGTTAAAAGTAACATACCAGATGCACTATTGGGTACATCTGCTCTGATCACGTGACAGGCTATCTTAAGAAAGAAAGTGAAAAAAAAAAAGAAACTAAAAAAAAAAGCAGATTCATTCATCGAATAAATATGTCAATCATAGCTATATTTCAAGATTATTTATTTATATTTTAACACTAAGTGAACACACACACACACACACACACACACACACACACACACACACACACACACACACACACACACACATATTCACACACACTCATGCACAGGCGCGCGCGCGCGCACGCGCGTGGGCGCGCGCACGCTCTGAACAAACAAAAACAGGCGAGAATGTGTAAACTACTTGTGGCCATATTATTAGTATATAGATACATTCACCAAAGGTACATCAAAACTTTGAAATAATAATGATGATGATGATGATGATGATGATGATGATGATATAATAATAATAATAATAATAATAATAATAATAATAATAATAATAATAATAATGATAATAATAATGATAGTGAGAAGAAGAAGAGGAGAAGAAAATTAAATTAAACAGAGGCGCCGCCAAGAAAACACAATACGTTTGGCCTATTTGTCGTCTCATAACAATAGCAAGGACGCAATTGCCAAGCCGTCATCACCAAATAGGCCTACATAGGGAAGTCCTCTGGAGACCTAATCTAGCTCAGAAATGGAATGGTAAAAAACTCAATGAGCGTCCCTCAATGACGTATTTGCAAACACACACACACACACACACACACACACACACACACACACACACACACACACACACACACACACACAGAGTTCAGTTCAGTTCAGTAGTTTTATTTAACGTCTTTTCATCACAAGATGAACTTGGACCTACTACACACACACACACACACACACACACACACACACACACACACACACACACACACACACACACACACACAGTTGTCGCATTTTATCAATTTGCCTTTTGTTTGTGGTAATACATGAACTATTTTCTAATGGCGACTTTGGGGAAAAAAAAAACGAACAAACAAACAAAAAACCCACAGAGACTACCGCTTATAGTAGCTTTTTCCTGTTTTCTACAGACTGCTGGTGTTAAGACAAATGAGACTAAAATAAGAAAAAAAATATCGTCACCATCACTACCACAATCACCACCACTACCACCATCACAACCACCACCAACAACAACACACGACAACAGCAAACGAAAACAGCAAGGTCCTTGACCGTAACATTTCGTTTTTCTACTGTTTGTTGGTAGTTATACAAAACAATAAAACAAACAAACGTAGAGGAAGACGAAGGAGGCTTGGAGAAAAAGAAGAGTAAGAAGAAAAAAGACGAAGAAAAGCGAATAAAAACCACTATACCACACCCGGTGAGTGTGAGTCGGTTCGGAACAAAATGAGAAAAAATATCGGAGGATGAAACTGCACAGGTAAAAAAAAAGAAAAAAACAAACAAACAAACAAACAAAACAAAAAAAAAAACGAGGATGGGGCACCCATACAAAAGAGTCAAAGATGCTCGGCGGGGGATGGGGGTGGGGCGGGGACACGCACTTTCCGTCACCTAAAATGATGTGCCTATTTATTTATTTTCAAAATTGAGATCAGTAACTGTGCTGTTTCAGTTATGTCCTTGGTAATCCCCCCCCCCCTCCTCCCCAATCCACCCCCCCCCCCCCCCCCAAAAAAAAAAAAAAAAAAAAAAAAAAAAAAAATCGCAAAAACGGGGAAAATAAAAACCAATCAAACAAAAAAAATAAACAACCATAACACTAACAACTGCGCTTTAATTCTCTGCGGTTTATTTGTATTTACACAAGGTTTGCCCAGAGAAAGTGCAGAAAACACAAGCATTGACTTCAGACTATTACGTCATTCTGCATTCATTTTTGGGGCACAATTTTTCAATAATTCATTCAAAACGAACATGCTCGCGTACGCACGCACACACACGCACCCACCCACGCACACACGCATGCACACACACACCTTTTTGGGAAAGAAAAAAATGTGCACAAAATGTTTCCACAGTACCGAAACAAAATCATCAGTTCTCATTTTTAGAGGTAAAAATACTCGAAAACAAACAAACAAAAACAACAAACAAACAAACAAACACATCTGCCCCGTAGGCTAC
>JADBJO010014520.1:0-54131 GCA_016801955.1 Conus betulinus
TTTTCCTCCCTACAAAGCAGTTAGTGTGGGGTAATCTGTCAAGCGCTGGTATTTACAGCCCAGAAACTGAGATGAGACTGTCGGAGTGACTGCGCACATCCCCCCCACCCCTCCCCCCCTTGCTTCGATTTGGCATCTTTCGCCTGGGTTATTTCGGGTTTTGTTTTTGGTGGTGGGTGGTGGTGGTGGTAGAGGTGGTGGTGGTAGTGCTGGAGGTAGCAGAGGTTGCGGCGACTGAGAGAGCATGATGTGAATGCTGGTATGCTCGGTATGTGTGTGTGAGCGCGCGCGCGTGTATGTGTGTGTGTGTGTGTGTGTGTGTGTGTGTGGTGTGTGTGTGTGTGTGTGTGGTGTGGTGTGGTGGTGGTGGTGGTGGTGGTGGTGGTGGTGGTGTGGTGTGTGGGTGGTGGTGTGTGGTGTGTGTGGTGTGTGTCTGTCTGTCTGTCTGTCTCTGTCTTGTCTCTGTCCTCTCTCTCTCTCTCTCTCTCTCTCTGCTTAACTCTCTGGGTGTGCGTGTGTCTGTGTATATATGTGTGTGTGTGTGTGTGTGTGTGTGTGTGTGTGTGTGTGTGTGTGTGACAGGGGGGGGGGGGGGGGGCGGAATGGAGAGAGGCATGGATTAAAAAAATATATACTGTCCGATTCCTGCGGACGTCTTTCCATTCCTTTCCCCTAAATTCATGCCCACGCCCCCTCTTCCTCCGCCCCTCATCCCTCATCATCCACTGTCCCCAAATACTCCCCAGGATGATCTTGAGTCTTGCCGTTTTACAGGCGGCAACTGGTGGTATAATGGAGGACTGTCACAGAGACAGACTGGAACTCTATGAGGTCTTTTCGACTGTAAGCAACTGCCGTTTACCGAATTACCAATTAAAACGAAAACATGCAGGCATCTCTCTCTCTGTCTGTCTGTCTGTCTGTCTGTCGTCCTGTCTTCTCTCTGTCTGTCTGTCTGTCTATGTCTGTCTGTCTGTCTCTCTCTCTCTCTCTCTCTAACGGTCTCCTCTCTCTCTCTCTCTCTCTCTCTCTCTCTCTCTCTCTCTCTCTCTCTCTCTCTCTCTCTCTCTCTCTCTCTCTCCAGGCGCGCGCATCGTTATGTGTTGTGTGTGCGCGTGGGTGCATGCATGTGTGCATGCTTGTGTGTGTGTGCGTGCGTGCGTGTGTGTGCGTGCGTGTGTGTGTGTGTGTGTGTGTGTGTGTGTGTGTGTGTGTGTGTGTGTGTGTGTGTGTGTGTGTGTGAGTGAGTGAGTGAGTGAGTGAGTGAGAGAGAGAGAGAGTGTGTGTGTGTCTGTGTCTGTGTGTGTATGCGTGTGTGCGTGTGTGAGTGAATGCATATGTGTGTGTATGTGTTGGTGTGTTGGTGTGCGTGTGTGCATGCGTGTGTGCGTGCGTGCGTGCAGCGTGCGCGCATGTATGTGTATGTGTGTCTTCACGTGTATGTGAGTGTGTCTGTATTGTTGTTGTTTTTGTTGTTGTTGTTTGTTGTGTTGTTGTTGTGTTTCGTGAACGATGGGGTGGAAAAGAAATGGGAAGGGTGGGGAACTTACATGTAGCACACACACACACACACACACACACACACACACACACACACACACACACACACACACACACACACACACACACACACACACACACACACACACATACACGCGTGCGCGCAGACAGACACACACACACACACACACACACACACACACACACACACACACACACACACACACACACACACACACACACACACACAAGTGAGCTCGCGCGTGCACACACACACACACACACACACACACACACACACACACACACACACACACACACACACACACACACTGGGAACATCTCTGACCAGGATCATCATCGAGTCTGATGTAAGAGGTTACGTCGAGTAAGATGTAGATCTCAACATTCTGCGGCTTCATGTTTGATATTGAATGCGTGTAAAGTGTTCATGTCGAGTGTGATATAGATCACAAACTGTGAGTTCACGTTGACTAGTGAGTGGCTCATCAGATGATTTGGAGCCCCGGCACCTTGTAAAAGACACGAATATGTGTAAAAAAGTATGGCTTCCGTGCAGTCTGTACAAAACTATTTCTCCATTACAGCCACCAGTGGCAGATATTAGGAATTCTTCCTCTTTTGGACATGCTAAAAAAAAAATGCTTATTATCCGTTTGTGTGCTCAACTTCCTCTTGACAAAGATGGGTTTCAAATCAGTGAAGTGGTAAGATAATCAAGGAAGTTTGTGTGTGTGGTATCATCAGCCTGTGTGAGGCCGGCAAAGAAAGAGCTGGTCCGAGAATGTAAGGGACCGGACCAAAATGACCATTCCAGATCTCCTCACGACAGCTACCAACGGAAGAGCCTGGAGAGAAAAGGCGGGCTGCCTCATCACGCCCCCCCCCCCCCCCCCTCCCCCCCCCCCCCCCCCCCCCCTCCCTCCAACGACCCTAGCGGTCAAGGAATGACTGACGGACTGATCCTCAGCCAGCTAATCAGCTGTGCCATTGCCTTAAATCCAGTGTCATCCGGGAACCCAGGAAAAAAAAAAAAACAGTTGTAACTATCAACTTTCGGGGAAGTGTGAAGTTGAAAAAAGAAAACAGAAAGTTGAGAAGTTCTGCGTGGTTAAGGTTACGTCCACCCAATGGTCTTTGAAGCCAAAAGGAAATCCGAAAGAATGAGAAAATCCTCGTGATTGAAGTGATGAATCATTTTGAGAGCAAAGGTCGGGGCCATGAATTCCGCGGTGTCTTTTTGGAGCTGTCAGAGCGAAGAGTTTCTGAAGATTCTTAAACAGGAGTGGCTGGGCATGGAAGAGAACAAGCATTCTTTATTCAGAACTAGAACCAGTAGAAAACCGTCTTTGAAGAGTTGGAACATCTTAAACACAGATCGGTGACAAAAACGTGTCTTTTTACGCCAGAGAGCTGGTTAAATCCCCGTTCGGAAAGAAACAGGTTCCAAGGGATCTTTGGTCATGAAAACAGAAGTCCTTGATGCCTTGTCAACGACATTGCAAAGATCACAGACACAATCCCCATCAATATCAGCATTTTTTTTTTCAAATGGAGAAGAATGCTTATTCCCGAAGATGAAACAAAACAGAGATGCTCTTCAAAAAAGGGTGAAAAACACGATAAACAGCGGAATTTTCAGGTTCAGAGAACAGGCTCAAAACGGTTAAGAGTGTGGTGTTAGGTAGCCTACGGTTGGAAAAGGCACGGTTCCTCTAGCTCTGCAAGCAGGTTACAGGGACGGCACGAAACGCCCCATAGACTTAGTCGAAGCCCTTGATGGTGTAGCAGATGAAGGATTGGGGATAAGAAGGGCGCGCGCGGAACCCACACATAATACAGCCACAGCCCGGAGGTTGGAGAGGGTTAAGTCCCGTAAGGGTGGAGAAAAGGTGTTGTATCAGCTCCCCAATCTGTATGTGCCACAACTGGAAACCTCTTCTTTGCTTTCTGACAGGATGTCGTTCAATCATAGATATGACCATTTTTTTCTGACAGGATGTCTTTCCATCATAGATGTGACCATCAAAGCTGAGTTTGGGGATTAAAATACGCGGAGAAACCTTTTTTCTTTCACAGCTGGAGTGATGAATTTGCCCTGACGAAATTCATCAAAACCCTCTTGAAAATCATTAAACGGATAGCGGAGGGCACGAAATAAACCAGTAACACCATTCTCCTCTGGCCATTGTGTGTGTGTGTGTGTGTGTGTGTGTGTGTGTGTGTGTGTGTGTGTGTGTGTGTGTGTGTCTATGTGTTCGTGCATGCGTGCATGCGTTCGAGCGTGTGTATGTGGGTTGTTGTTGTTGTTGCGGTTTGATACTGTATTTGTTTATTTATCTTATCAATATACAAACAGACAAACACCAAACGCACGTGAAGATGTAATGTCCGTGGCGAAGGTATCGAAAGTACTACGAATGTCAACTACCGCACGTCACGAAGTGGACATGGAATCTAAAACCCAGCGCAAAATAAAACCTAACTCTCTCTCTCTCTCTCTCTCTCTCTCTCTCTCTCTCTCTCTCTCTCTCTCTCTCTCTCTCTCTCTCTCTCTCTCTCTCTCAATATATTGTACAGTATGGTGCTGAAATATGGGGTTTAGAAAATGCCGCGCATACTGAAAAAAAGTCCATTTATTTGTCCTGAAAAAAAATATCGATGTGTCTGCACGGACACCAAACGATTTAACCTATGGCGAAACAAATGGGTATTCCATGTACTTAAACACTGTGATGAAGTGTGTAGGCTACTGGTTAAAGTTACTTGAGATGGAAGATACAAGATTGCCTAGAGAAAGCCTTTAAGATGTTATCTGAGTTGGATAGTAGGGGTAAGGTGAACTGTGTGACAAGAGTGAAAAGTCAGATTATATGAATTAGGTTTGGGATATGCGTGGGTTAACCAGTGTGTTGGAAATAAGACTGCGTTTCTGAAAACGCCACGTACTAGGCTTATCGATTGTAGGTGGCAAGATTGGGGTACTTGCATACAAGATAGTAGTAGATTTGATTTATACAGACACTTTAACCCGGTTACATCGTATCCCAGCCTACTTATCTATGGAAATGGACAGTCGTTTGAAGTACATAGTGACAAGAGTTAGATTTGGGTTGTCTGATATTAATATTCATCGACATCATTATCATAGAGAGTGTCCAGAGACTGAACTTGTTTGTCCATTGTGTAGAGAGGCTCGTGAAAGCGAAGTTCATTTTGTGTTTTGTTGCCCTGCCCTAGATGCACTCAGAACCCAGTTTATCTCTTCAAAATACCATAGACATCCATCTGCATTTAGACTAATTTTGCTTGTCACTTCTGATAACGAGGATGTTATGAAACAATTTGCCATCTATCTGTATAAGGCATTCCAAATCCGCTCAGTTAGCTGTAACTGATTGATATCGTTCTCCTTCTCTGTGTGTGAATGTACAATTTCACGTTATCATGACTAATATTCTTCTTTTGTTTGTATTGGATGTACGATTTCTGGCATTGTATGTATATACCACCCCCTTCATGAGGGGCAATGGCCTTTTCTGAATGCATTATCCGTATCCGTATCCGTATCTCTCTCTCTCTCTCTCTGTTTTTTTTTTTTTTTTTTTTTTTCGTTTTTTTCATTTCTTTCTTTCTTTCTTTCTTCTTCTTTCTTTCCTGAAGACACTTATCTGTTGCTGAGCAACGAGCCTGCCGGCATCACCCTATGCACATCGCCGTCATCATCACCCCCTCACCACCATCATCTCACCCCTTAACTATCAGTGCGATCGTCATCGTCATCGTCATCATCACAAACGTTGTCGCAAGTGTGAAAAGCAGTAGAGAAACGATGTGGGGTTTTTTTTTTGTAGAAGTAGTGGAGGTAGAAGCAGCAGCAGCGGTAGACCATTTGGGTAGGTTGTGGTTGTTGTTGTCGTTGTTGTCGTCGTTGTTGTTGTTGTCGTCGTTGTTGTTGTTTTCATTTAGTTTGTTGGTTGGCTAAGCAATAGTTAGTGTGTTTCCTGTGGAGCTGATGTTGATTCGAATCGCTGGTCGCTAGTTCGAATCACTGTTTTTGTTGTGTTTGTCTGTTGTTTCTGTTTTGTTATGTATTTTATTTAAACCCTCTCGGGCTACCCCCGTCCACAGCCACAGCCCGGTCGGCCCCGCCGCAGCCCCGGCACCGGCAATCCACAGGGAGCAGTCAATGTCAAGTCGTCAAGAGGCAACCCACCGGAGGAGACACTGCACTGCTGCCGAGTCACTTCGGTGGTGTTCAGTGGCGCCTGTTCTGATCTAACATACGCAGGACACCACCTACTAAGCCCCCTACTGACGACAATAATTGCTTAGTCGCGGAGCCGGCGTGAGTGAGCTCTCCCTCCGGAGGGCGCCACCACGTCCGTCCAACGACAGCCCCCATGGACTCGCCGATACCGGTGACCCCGACGGAACCAAACCAAGGCCACAGACGTGGAGAGGACATCGAAACTGAGGTCACCATGAGAGCAGGGCATGAAGGGCCACAGAATTTGAGACTTTTTTTTTATGCTGATCGATGAGAATGAGGATGATAAGATGATGCTACGGATTTCCATTTCGGTCTGAGACTACATGACAGGGCTGTACTCTACGCTTCCTTTCATAATATATCCCGGCGTCAACCAGGCCCGAGAGATACAGGCACCTGCAGTGTTGGTCAGGAAATTTGAGCAACACTCTCAGAAACGCATCCATTAAGTGGATGAAAAATCGACTGTGTGGTATTTAACCCTTTTTATAAACGTTGGCTAGTGTCTGCTGTCTCCAGAAGAGCACCTCTATCGTGACGATCCTGGTGAATGCCACGCCTTCTAAGGAAACGCACTTTCTCCGTCAGAAATAAACTCCAACTTCGTGACCTTTCCTACCTTGTTCTCCTCCTCTTTCCCTCCACACACACACCCCCCCCTCCACTTCCTCACCCACGCTCACATCCCTTTTTCTCACTCCTACGTCACCCCACTCCCCCCACTTTCTTGTGATTCTGTCATCCTTATGTCGTTCCAAACAAAATTTGAGGCACATAGTTTGTAACGAAGGAGTCTGAGAACCGGGGGGGAGGGGGGGGGGGGGGGGGGATTTAGTAGACGGATCCAAATGTACACCAGTGGTGATAGCACTTATGACTTAAGCATCGCCTATTCTACCTAACGGCGGATTTCCCTCTTTTGACTGTATTTTGAACAGGTTTAGGACTTCTGAGAAGTTATCTGTCACATTAATTTCTGTCATATCTGGTAGGCCAAACTTCCTTTATTTATTTATTTATTTTTGTGTGTGTGAGTTGGCTAGTATCAGCTGCCTTCAGACTAAATATGTATACCGCGACGACCCTGGTCAATGCATCTAAATCGTGACGATCCTGGTCAATGCATCTAAATCGTGACGATCCTGGTCAATGCATCTATATCGTGACGACCCTGGTCAATGCATCTATATCGCGACGATCCTGGTCAATGCATCTATATCGTGATGATCCTGGTCACTGCATCTATATCGTGATGATCCTGGGTCAATGTATTTATATCGTGATGATCCTGGTCAATGTATCTATATCGTGATGATCCTGGTCAGTGCATCTATGTCGCGACGAATCCTGATCAATGTATCTATATCGCGACGATCCCCGTCAGTGCATCTATGTCGCGACGATCCTTGTCGATGCATTTATACCGCGACGACCCTGGTCAATGCATCTATATCGCGGACGATCCTGGTCAATGCATCTATATCGCACGACGATCCTGGTCAATGCATCAATATCGTAACGATCCAGGTCAGTGCATCTATATCGCGGCAATCCTGGTCAACGCATCTATATCGCGGCAATCCTGGTCAACGCATCTATATCGCGGCAATCCTAGTCAACGCATCTATATCGCGGCAATCCTAGTCAACGCATCTATATCGCGGCAATCCTATTCAACGCATCTATATCGCGGCAATCCTAGTCAACGCATCTATTTCGCGGCAATCCTATTCAACGCATCTATTTCGCGGCAATCCTAGTCAACGCATCTATTTCGCGCATCCTAGTCAAAACGCATCTATATCGCGGCAATCCTAGTCAACGCATCTATATCGCGCGCAATCCTAGTCAACGCATCTATATCGCGGCAATATCCTAGTCAACGCATCTATATCGCGGCAATCTAGTCAACGCATCTATATCGCGGCAATCCTAGTCAACGCATCTATTTCCGGCAATCCTAGTCAACGCATCTATATCGCGGCAATCCTAGTCAACGCATCTATATCGCGGCAATCCTAGTCAACGCAAATCTATATCGCGGCAATCCTAGTCAACGCGATCTATATCGCGGCAATCCTTAGTCAACGCATCTATATCGCGGCAATCCTAGTCAACGCCATCTATATCGCGGCAATCCTGGTCAGATGTACATTTCCAAAAAGAAGGCACATCCTGCCATCAGAAAGAAACTTCTCACTTCTTTTCTACTCCTTTTCTTTTTTTTGCTACCCCCCCCCCCCCCTCCATTCTCTTCCTTCCCTCACCCCCCCTCCTCTTTCCCCATTTCCAGCGTTAACCCCCCCCCCCCCGCCCCCCTATAATGCGCCCTCAATTTCTAAATGACATCGTGTACATTCTAGGTAAATTGGGTGGAAGGGTTCTGCGAAATCGGGCAGCGCTCGCGCGAACGGATTGCGGCCGGCCCGCTCACGCCAATGTACGAACCAATGCGAGAGTCCCATTTGCCCTGTCCCCATATTTCGCTTTCTTTGCCGAGAAAGTAAGTCTCACACGCACAACAAGCAGAGTAACTTAACAAACTGTGTTACGCCTGCCACAACAGGATGTGTGCGAGAGAGGATAGGATGATGGGCGGGTGGTAGGTGGGAGGGTTTTCGAGAGGAGGGTGGGGGGGTGGGGGTGGGGTGGGGGACAGGGGAGGGTTATGACTAAATTTCAATTTTGTTTCTTGCATTTGATGATTTGTTGTTTGTTTTCTCTGTTCGCTGGAACTCAGTGTGGCCATATAATTGAATCTTTTCCTGAAACTGTGATTGAGATAGACCCCGCTCCCTTTCCTTGTGTTTGGTTGTTGACCCACGGGGGATCGCTTCTTCTCTTNTATATGTGACAGATCTTAGGCTGATCTATAAATGTCTTAAATTTTATGGCAGCAATATGCCCTGCAGACACAGGTATGTCCGTCCAAAAATCCATCTGGTTTACATAAAAGCCCACAGGGAGGACTATTTTTATAAACCCGGCATTGGATGCCGCAGGTGTTCGTTGCAAACCTATTTGAATTGTGTCGAAAGTTACTTCAATCTTTGGTTCGTTGTAAAATGACATAAAGCTGTGATTTTTGCTCCAATAAAATGTGCGACCTAACGTTTTTCGCTGTGCTCATGCAAGTAACATGATACTGAGCAGCAGATGGACTTGGCGTAAGAGACTTAGGACGGCTGTCATAGACATGTACAGCCCAGAAGGGATGATGGCAGGATCTTGTAAACTTGCATCTTGTCCTAGCTACGATGACATCAGAAGATGATGGCCAGGTTTCCAGCACGCCGAAGAGTCGTCATAATAGTAAAACTGTGAGTGTCAAAGACATTTTTTTTTTTTAAAAGAAGGACAAGGACAAGGGGAAATATACTGCTGGAGAGGGGGCGGGGTGTCTGTGACTGAGCCCTTCTTCGTCCTTGTTTGCAGGAGCAAGCATTTGTGTGAACGCGATTTACACTCATAAACAAAGATTTAGAAACTTACATCATTCAAATATTACTAGAGATACTGACAGAGATCATGCAGAGATAATGTTAACTAAGCAAATGACAGGTATGGTTATAAGAACAGTGACTGAGAGGGCTGAGGGAGTGGGGGGAGGAGACTGATGGGGGGGGGGGGGGGGGGGGTCATAAAGGAAATCAAAATAATCACGTGTTATTATTATTACTATTATGATTATCATCATGGTGGTAGTGATGACGAGTATTGTTATTAGTTTTTTTTTTTTTTTTTTTTTTTTTTTTTTTTTTTTTTTTTTTTAGGTTCGAACCAGTGCTCTCTCTCTCTCTCTCTCTCTCTCTCTCTCTCTCTCTCTCTCTTCTCTCTCTCTCTTTTATTTTTTTTTATTTTATTTTATTTTTTTTTTTTTTTTTTTAATTCATAACATAATCCATTCCACCTACTCTGTTGTACAGAAATTTAAGATAAACCGGCTTGAGGGAGAGGGGGGTGGGCGGGAGTGGATGGGGAGGGAGGGCAGAAAATAATTGGAGAAACTCTCTCTCTCTCTCTCTCTCTCTCTCTCTCTCTCTCTTGTATAGAAATTTCAGATAATCCGGCTTGTAAGGAGAGGGGAGTGGGCGGAAATGGATGGGGGGGAAGGCAGAAAATAGAGAAACTCAGCCCACTCATTATGACTGTGAAGTTGTGTTCACCTACCCAAAATGTGGGTCATACATTGATTCTAACAAAAAGGTTGGAAGATTAGGGAGGTGGAGGAGTGGGAAAAATCTACAGAAATGAGAAGGGAGGAGGTGGCCATGGGGAGAGAGAAACAGATACCAAGTGAAAAAGGCAAGATGTCCATGTGAATCCATAAAATGTGAAGAATACACTATGCTATTGAGATATAACAACTAACAAATGCCAAAGTTTTTTTTTTTTTTTTTTTTTTTTTTTTTTTTTTGTTTGTTTTTTTTTTTTGTGTTTTTTTGTTATGTCCACAAAACATGGTCTTGGAAAAGATCGTTCGGGTCACTTTGGGTGTTGATTTTGATTGTAACCTAAAGCATGTGTACTCGGTGTGGGTGTGTGTCCGTGCGTATGTCCGTGCGTTGGTGCGTGCGTGCATGACCGCGTGCATGTGTGTGTGTGTGTGAGTGCGTGTGCGTGTGCGTGTGTGTGTGTGCGTGCGTGCGTGTGTGCGTGTGTGTGTGTGTGTGTGTGTGTGTGTGTGTGTGTTCAGTACGTTATTACCGCCGCCGTCACCATCGTCGTCATCATCGCCATTTTTTTCTGCTTCTTCCTCCTCCTTTTCGCCTCTTTTTTTCTTCTTCTTTTTCCTCTCTTTTCTTTCTTTTTTTTTCTTTTTTTTTTTTTTTTCTTTCTTCTTTTCTTCTTCTTCTTCTTTCTTCTTGTGTTATACCACTGCTGTGGTTATTATTGGTATCGTTTTGGGGTTTCACTACCCTTAAACATATTGAGATCCAAGTGCCGACGACTCAAGTACCCGTGGAAAAAAGTTTTTGCTATACTTGTTTATGTTTTTTTTTTTCCATGTTCGAGCCAGTGTTCTCTCTCTCTCTCTCTCTCTCTCTCTCTCTCTCTCTCTCTCTCTCTCTCTCTCTCTCTCTCCCTCGCCTCGCTTTGTCTCTGGAACAGTAGACATGTGTTTATGTATATATTGATGATTTATACTACATGTACAAAATGTGTAAATTATATGCCTTTTTATACGAATCTGTCTTTGGGAATAGTAGACATGTGCATGTGTATATGGTAGTGTATACAACAACCATGTATCAAGGTGTAACACTATGTGCCTTTGGATGGAATGGCAATGATCTGAAGGAGGGGGGGGGGAGGGGGGATTTATTCGCAAAGAGAGGAGATATTTTTGCAATGTTTTATTGTTGTTGTTATTATTATTCGTATCATTATTGTTACTACTACTGCTGCTACTGCTACTGCTGCTACTACTACTACTACTACTACTAAATGATTACTACTACTCCTTTACCACCTTATGTACTATTATTCCTGACATACACACCTTATGTGAGCTGGTATCCTGACATACACAATTTATGGGAAGTTTAATCTTGTTTTTTTTTTTTTTTTTTTTTTTTTTTTTTTTTTTTTTTTCCCCCTCCATCCATTAAAAACACCCCCCCCCCCCCCCCCCCCCCCCCCCCCCCCCGTCCCTCTCTACATCCACTTCCACTTGGATTGTTGATTGATATAATATAAAGTTAGATTATAGAATTATGTCTATAAGCATCCTTTTTTTTTTTTTCAATTACGAAGTTCATTATTGTATCTGGTGTGTGTGATCAAAGTGGAAATTAAAAATGGAGGGTGGGTGTGGGTGAGGGGGAGAGGAAAAGCTTGAGGTAGGTGGCGGCGATGATGAGCGAGACTTCGGGGGGTAGAGGTACGCGTCGTAGGAAGTTGTTATTCAACAAAACACTGATAAAGGAAAGGGGGGGGGGGGGGGGGGGGGGGGGGGGGGGGGGGGGGGGGGGGGGTGCGATAGGTGAGTGGCGAAGGGGCAGGGTTACACCCAAAAATGCAACCGTTTTTTGAGCAAGGAAAAAAAAATCTATCACGTCTCCATGGTCTGCATGTCACGAGCGGCGTTCACGAGTAAAGCATGAATGAGAAAGGAAAGATCGCGGTGAGAATGCGAGAGAGTGTGTAAAGATTAGTCTGACTAGCCGGTGGCCAATTTTTGGTTTAAAAAGGAAACATTACATGGATACTTACAGTGAAATAAAGAGGAGCGATTATTCGTTAGTAAACAAACCATTTCATGATGACTAGCATAACAATTTGTTCATTAAACGGCCAGGGTCTGGGTAAATATGAAAAAGAAAGGATGTTTTTCAATACTTGAGGCAAAAAAAAAAATACTCAATATACTTTTTACAGGACACGCATTTTACTAAAAACCTAGAACTTCAAATCCGTGCTGAATGGGGATATGAGTGTCTGTTTTCATCAAATAATAGCAGATCACGAGGTGTAGGTATTCTCTTCAATAACAATTTCGATTTTAGGATAGAAAGAACATAAAAGACAATGAGGGTAATTATATTATTGCGATTATTAACACACTGGATAAACAGATACGTTAGTGAATATATATGGTCCAAAAAAAGATAATCCAGATTTTTATAAAAGTATCCAAAAGAAAATAGAAGAATTATGCGTTTACAAATGTAGTATTAGCAGGAGACTGGAATTTTGTGCTTAATCCAAATTTAGATTATTATAATTACAAGCATATCAATAACATTAAAGCTAGTGATACAGTATTACAAATGATTTCCGATTTAGAGCTGGTAGATATCTGGCGCGAACTCAACCCAGAAACTACTCGTTTTACCTGGAGAAGAATGCAACCGTTTCAGCAAAGTCGTTTAGATTTTTTTCTAATTTCCGACTCGTTGCTCAGTAATGTAAAAAATGCTGATATTCTCGTGGGATACAGGAGTGATCATTCACTAATAACCTTAGATTGAACTTTAAGAAAGAAGAAAAAAAAGAAAATGTTTTGGAAATTTAATGCATCCTTACTGAAAGATCGCAGCTATGTAGAAATTATTAATGAAATAATCGAAAGAGTGAAAGAACAGTATGCAGTGTTACCGTACGCAAGAACAAAAATTACGGACATTCCAAACAACGAAATACAATTTACAATATCAGACCAGTTTGTTCCTAGACACTCTACTAATGGAAATCAGAGCAAAAACAATTACATATGCAATAAAAAAGAAAAGGGAACTTAACGCGAAAGAGCAAGAGTTAGACCACGAAATACAAGAACTGGAAAAAGACAGCTTCAAAAGTAAAAGTGACTTAATGCTCTTACAAGAAAAAGAAGAAACAATTGTTAGAAATCAGAAAAATAAAAATGGACGGCATAATCTTGCGCTCCAAAGCGAGATGGGTATCTGATGGAGAAAAAGTAAACAGATACTTTTGTTCCCTTGAGAAGAGACACTTTGTGAGCAAACAAATGTTTAAACTTGTAACACATGGCGACCGGACACTTTCAGAAACAGACGAGATTTTGGAAGAAACTAAAACATTCTATAAAGAATTATATGAAGAAAGACAAACCAAAAATGTTGACTTAGAACAATATATCATAAACTTACCAAAACTACTAAATTAGAATCTGATAAAATGGAAGGTATATATAATATCTAAAGAAGAAGCAACGATAGCGTTAAAGCAAATGAAAAATGATAAAAGTCCGGGAACTGACGGGATGACTGTTTAATTTTTTCAAATTTTTCTGGAAGCATTGGGCGATTTTGTTGTCAGGTCCATAAACGAAGGTTTCAGTAATGGTAAAATGTCCATAACACAAAGGGAAGGAATCATAATATGTCTGCCAAAAGGCGATAAGCCAAAAGAATTTTTGAAAAACTGGAGACCGATTACACTTTTAAATGTGTAACATAAGATCGGGTCAACTTGTATAGCAAATAGAATAAAGACAGTGCTTCCAAAGTTAATAAATGAAGATCAGACTGGGTTTATAAAAGACAGATACATTGGAGATAATTTGAGAATAATCTACGATATGATGCACTATTTAGAAAAAAAAGAATTTGCCTGGACTGCTTGTATCAGTTGATTTTGAAAAAGCGTTCGATTCGGTGAGCTGGAAGTTCATAGAAAAAACTCTTAAAGCATTTGGTTTCGGTAAAGATCTTTGTAACTGGATCTCTATCTTCTATTGCAATATAAAATCTTACTTAACAGTCAATGGAAAAGTTTCGCGAAGCTTTGATGTTAAAAAAGGATGTCGTCAAGGTGACCCAGTCTCCCCCTATCTATTTATTTTGTGTGCTGAAATTCTAGCATGCAAGATAAGAGAAGATCAAAGAAATAAAAGGTATAGTTATTTCGAACACTGTGTTTAAAATAAACCAGTTTGCTGATGACACGACGTTTATTCTACATGGAGACAGGAAGTCGTATGAAAAAGTCTTTGAAATATTAAATGAATTTGAACAAATTTCGGGATTAAAACTTAACTTTGAAAAAAACAATAAATGTTTGGTTAGGAAAAAAGAAAAACTCGCCTGAAAAATACTTACCACATAAGCATATGGAATGGAACCCCAGAAAATTCAAAATCCTAGGACTTTGGTTCTCAAACGATTTAACAAATCTAACGGAAATTAATGTTGCGGACAAACTTTTAGAAGTAAAAATTCTATTTAAAATTTGGGCAAAAAGAATGTGTACCCCACTAGGCAGAGTTGCAATACTGAAGTCTCTAATTCTTTCAAAGTTAGTTTATTTATGGATTTATTACCTAACCCACCAGATGTTGAGATTAAACTACTACAAAAGATGTGCTTTGACTTCATATGGGACAACAAACCGACAAAAAAAAAAAAAAAAAAACATATTCCACGTACGACATTGAACACGGAGGACTAGGATTCCAGACAAAAACTTTTATAAAGTCATTAAAACTAACATGGATAAGAAAAAGCTATATATCGGATCTCAAAAGTGGAAAATAGTACTTCAGACGCTATGTCCAGAAGTAAACAATCTCAGTAGTTATGGAGCAAAACGCTACACTAAATGCCGATGTAATTGTTTCTGGAGAGATGTATTTTTAGCATTCGCAGATCTAAATACTAATATCGATTTGAACGAAAGAGAAAAGAAATTGTATCTGAACCTATTTTTTACAACGAGAAAATTTAAAATCGACCAAACATATTTTTTTCTGGAGAAGTTGGGCACTAAGAATGTTCTCCTTGTAAAAGATACTCTAAATGAAAGTGGTGATTTTTTAAGCTGGGAGGATTTCTGCAGAAAATATAAAATAAATGTGAACTATCTACATTACGTCAGTTGTTTACAAGCAATAAAAGAATACATGAGAATAAGAGGTATCAAAATAGATAGCAATGTTGGATATCACACATCCAAAAGCACTTCAAATAGTATGCAGTAAAAAAAAAAAAGGTTCAAGGTTGTACTATAATCATCTTCTAAAAATGCAGACAATTTTTGATATAAAACCGTTTAATAACTGGGAGAAAAAAATTGATACTTATGTTGACTGGAACGTGGTTTTAAAGTTGGCTAATAAAATAAAAGAAATAAAACTGAAATGGTTTCAGTTAAGAATTTGTCATAGAATCCTCGTCAAAATGTTGTTCTGAAAAAAAAATGGGGGTAACTAAAAATGATAGATGTACTTTTTGCAATAGCGAACGAGATTCTATCCACCACTACTTATGGCTATGTACTTACTCTAAAACTTTCTGGCAAAATCTGGAAATGCTACTTAAACAGAAAATTGCACACCATGTGCGCATGTCATTCAACGTTGAACTAATATTGTTTGGCACTGATGAAATAACTCAAACGGACGAAGTACTCGAAATTATTATACTATGGGCAAAATATTTTATCTACAAATGTAGATTAATCAAAGTAAGCCTAAACTGAATTTTTTCATAGAAGATTTGAAAAGAAACTATCGTATTGAAAAATATATGTATAGCTCCGAAATGCGCCTGTTGGAATTTGAAAGAAAATGGGCACTTTATTCAGGTCTGCTTGAGGATTAAATGCCAAATTCTTTAATAACATGTCTTAAAAATTTGGAAATCATCACAGAGACAAGGTTGTTGTCCATTTTTTCATGTCAATTATATTCACCAATTAAATATAAGCGGTACACATTAGAAACAACAACTTTAACTAAATGCTCCTGGTTTTTTTTTGTTTGTTTGTTTGTTTGTTTGTTTTTTTTTTTTTTTTTTTTTCTATAATGCTTCCACAGTACTAGGTAACAACCGGCAAGAAATAGTCAGACATCCATAAGCATTGTAAAAAGGTAGGGAAAGGGGGTGCATATGAAGGGGGAGTGGGATTAAAGAGAGAATGAGACTTAGAGTGAAGTTTGAGTATAAAATCGAATGTATTGTTTTCACAGTCTGTCACATTACCGTAATACATTATTTCTGTTTTAAATCGTTGCTGCAGGCCTTTCACACCAGGGCAGATACTGTCAATATTATAGTTCATCTGTGTGTTGGTGGTAACATAGTTGACTTCACGACCTAAGCTGTTGGTGGTTTTAACAGTGTCTTTTTGATGAGTAATGTTGTCCAGGCTTGAAGAGCTGGAAGTGCTGCTGGGTTTGGTGATTGCGGTACCTACAGTGGGGCAGTTGATATGGAATTCATTAATGCCATCAGTATTAGCTTCCTATCAGCTGTTGCTGCATTTTTCTGCTTTGTTGTTGCTACAAGCTAATATTGCTGTTGATAATAATTATGCCATCGATGTCTCCGTAGTGGGTGTGCTTGATGGCTGCACTGCAACCAGATTTAATGCACCCCCCTGATAGAAATAGTAATGGAGTAACCCTCTGATTCCAAACCTAGCCACAGCTACTGATAATAAAAAAACCACTAGAGAATAAATCGAAACGATACTTTCATTAACGACATATATACAACACAAATGTTTCCTAAACAAACACATGCCTTTCAATACAATCAAATTAAGTATGAAACTCTTAGTAGGGCTTATAGCCTAGATAAAGATTGCCACTACTTATCCTCCAAAATGGTGTAGACAAAATACCGTGTAGTCATTGCCATCAAATGTTCAAATTGCAATAGCAAAGGGATTGTAGCGACACCGAGTTCGTCTAAGACTTTAGAGTTGCGTTTTCTTGTTTTGCCTCGACAACGAGTTACAGCTACTTAACCTTTTTTGTTTCTGAGCAACGGACACGACGATCGCTGAGAGTTTTTAACACTTCACTTTAGAGCCACACTAAATTGGTGACCCCGTCGCTGAACACGTCAAAATTTCAACTTTAATTTCAACTTCAAACATGGCTGAATCAAACCTTTATCAACAGGCTGCTGAATTAACAAATCAACTGCAAGCTCTAACTTCAAGTCAGATCAACTCCGTATCTATCAAATTTCCAGAATTCTGGACAAAGTCTCTAGAAAGTTTGGTTTTCAAGAATCGACGCGCAATTCAACACAAAAAGGATCAGTCAAGACCAAACAATGTACGACTATGTGGTGAGTTCCCTTGACATTAACGCTGCAGTAGTTCAGCCACTGCTCACCATTCCATCACCTACAAACAAGTGAGACTGTTTGGAGAAAGCTTTGATCGAAACCTTCCGCAAGTCCCAGATCCAGAAAGATGCTGAACTCCTGAATCTTAATGGACTTGGTGACAATCGTCCAACTGCCCTCATGCGCAAAGTAAATGTTCTCAGCGATGACCTAGGCTTTGTTCCTCATGAACCTTCCCCCTGACATCAGAGGTAAAAGGACTGGACATGATATCACAGACACAGACGCACTGGCTGAAGCAGCAGACCGGATTAAGGAGACACGTGCTGCAGTGTACAGCAGATCTCCACATTACCATCCCAAGGTCCCATAGAACAAGATGCAACCACTGCAGTATCAAAGAGACTGTCTCTGCCATCAAAACAGCCAAACAACGTGGTCCTCCATCAGCTTAGCACAACTAACTCTGTGTGTTTCTACCACCAGCGTTTTGGACCAGACGCCCGTCGTTGTCAGCCTGGCTGTAAATTTTCCTCTTTGATCTCCCGAACCAGCAGGCAAAGCGTATCGTCTTTGGGAAACGCCAAGGCTGGCCGCCAAACGTGGTACCGGCCAGCATTTCAAATTCAAACACAGTCTCAGTTTATGATAGGCGTTTGGAACGATCATTCTTGATTGACACTGGTGCTGACGTATCAGTATATCCAGCCTCAACCCAGGACTGCAAGACAACCTCACCTTCAGTTCCTTTTCCGCTGCCAACGGAACTTCCATCAAGACACGGGGCAAACGCCACATCGTTTTGGAAATAAAGCCCAAACAAGTCCTCACTCATGATTTTTACCTGGCTGATGTTACATGTCCCATTCTTGGTGCTGATGTTTTTGGTTGCTCATGAACTGGTCATTGATCTAAAGGGCAAACGACTTCTGTCTATGGACAAAGTTTCTGTTCCCCTCAAAAGCAGTGATTCATCCATGACTCTTGCAGGTCCCTCGGTACATCCGAACTATGCATACTCTGAACTTCTCCAAAAGTTTAATCACACCACATTTTGACTCTACTGTCAACAAACATGGTGTGGAGCATCACATTACCACACACGGACCACCTGCCCACGCTCGTGCATGACGCCTGAACCCAGAAGAGCTCACTGCTGCAAAGGCCGAATTCTCCAAGATGGAAAAGATGGGTATCATCCGTCGGTCTGATTCGCCATGGGCCTCACCGCTTCATGTGGTTCCCAAGTCAAACGGCCAATGGCGACCCTGTGGTGATTATAGGGGCAACTCAATGCCGTAACGAAAGATGATCAGTGCCCATTACCCCATATACAGCCAACTCTCAGGGTGCAACATCTTTTCGAAGTTTGATCCTGTTAGAGGCTACCATCAAATTCCCATGGCACAATCCTCCATCCCAAAAAACAACAATCGTAACGCTATTTGGATTGTGAGAGTTCCTTCGAATGCCGTTCGTTTTTAAAGACTGCCGCACAAGCATTTCAAAGACTCATGGATGGTATTCTACGAGGCATAGGTTTCACGTTTGTCTATGTTGATGACATCTTGGCTGCCAGTCGCTCACATGACGAGCACTTTGACCATCTCCGACAGTTTCTCCAGCTCCTCTCGACAAACGGACTGGTCATCAACAAAGCAAAATGTGTGTTTTTGGTGTCAGCGAAGTGGACTTCCTTGGACATCGTGTGACGTCTGAGGGGATACGTCCAGTATCAGACAGAGTAACTTCTCTTCAAAACAGTGCTTCGCCTACTGATTGTGCTGGCCTTCAGCGGTTCCTTGGTTTGATGAACTACTATAATCGTTTCAATTCCACACATCGTTGACATCCTGGCCCCCCACTTCATGCTCAAGCAAGCGGAAAAGGACAAACCATTGTGTGGTCTGAGGCCGCCAAACAGCATTTGAACAGGCAAAGGAAGCTCTCAAAGATGCTGTGCTTCTACATCATCCTTTACCAGATGCACCTATAAGTTTCACAGCGGATGCTTCCAGCTCGGCTTTAGGTGCTCAACTCGAACAGAAACAGGGCCAAACTTGGATTCCTCTGGCCTTCTTCTCTAGAAAGCTGTCTGAAGCAAGAAAGAAACACAGCGCATCTGATCGCGAGCTACTTGCAGCCTACAGCGCTATCAAACACTTCGGACATTTTCTTGAAGGAAGACCATTTACGCTGTTCACAGATCACAAGCCACTGGTATCAACTCTCACGAGTCAAACTGACCATATGCCTCGACAAACAAGGCAACTTTCCAATATAGCCAAGTTCACCACAAACATCTAGTACATCACAGGCAAATCCAATGTGGTAGCTGATACATTTTGGTGCTTCAAAATGAACTCGAACTCTGAGGAACATGGCATCTACTCAGTTGGCAGTTTCAGCCAACTCACTCAGGATCAGGTTCAATCTGGTGAGATGGACTTCTATCGTACAGTTACCACAGGCCTAAAACTTGAAGACATCCAGTTTAGTTCATCAACCCTGCTGTGTGATACTTCTGGTGTTCCACGCCAAAACCTCCCTAATTATTGGACTTGGCCAGTCTTTGATCAAATACACGGACTCTCATAGGCAGGTGCACGATCCACATAGCAAGCCATCAGCCAGCGCTTCATGTGGCATGGCATGAAACGAGACATACGTAGATGGTGTAAAGAATGTCACAGCTGTCAGTCATCCAAAGTCCATCGGCACACTCGAGCACCACTTGGAACGGCCAACGCCAACTACTACATTCAGCAGCCTCCATGTAGATCTAGTTGGACCTCTGCCTGCCAGTCAAGGCATGATCTACCTGTTCACGATTATTGATCGCTTTACCAGGTGGCCAGAAGCCATTCCTCTCCCAGATGCCCATGCCTCTACCTGTGCTCAAGCTCTGGTGCATCACTGGATTGCCAGGTTCGGCGCTCCTGAATACATTACCTGACTGTGGGAGGCAGTTCACCTCAACTCTTTGGTCTGAGTGTAACAGCCCTTGGGCATTGACGTTCACACAACTATTGCCTACCACCCACAGACGAACGACATGGTTGAACGATTTCATCGTCAACTGAAAGCGGCACCCAAGGCCCGCACTACCACTCCCGACTGGTATGCAGAGCTGCCCTTGGCCCTGTTGGGGATACGATCTTCTTGGCGGGTGGACCCTGACTGTTCCCCAGCCGAACTTGTGTACGGCTCAACGCTTAGCCTGCCGGGTGAATTCCTTCAGCTACTGGATGGTCGCACTATGGAACCTGACTCGATGTTTCTCAAACATCTCCAGCACACCATGCGTACCGTTCTACCACCAATCCCAGCGTTACATGGAAAACTATCTACCTATGTTCCTTCAAATCTGGCCTCCGCTGGGTACGTCTACGTCAGAAACGACGCCCACAGACATCCTCTGCAACGACCCTATGATGGGCCATACCGTATCATTGACACGAGTGGCAAATATTACACCATTGACATCAAAGGCCGTTCAGAGGAAGTGTCAGCGGATCATCTGAAAGCTGCATTTGTCACACAGCTCACGACTACACAGGAAACAAGACTGTGGTTCCATCTGGTGCTGAGGTTTTACCACCTCCGACAGAGCCAACACGCACTACAGCAAAAACCACAAAGCCGTAACTGTACACTGTGCCTTCACTATCTCCTGTCAGAAAACCTTCTGGCGTCAAGACCCACTCTGGGCACATTTCACGCCTTCCTCCAAGATTTCAATGAAAATTGCTTTATGTTGTTTTATTTGTTTGTTTGTTTGTTTTCTTTATGTTAACATTTCGCTTCGTATTTGTACTACGCTAGGAGGGGGGTAATGTAGCCACACCATCGAGATCGCCTTTTTCTTGTTTTGCCTTGACAACGAGTTAGAGTTATTTCCTTTTTGTTTTGGGGCAACAGACACGACGATCGCTGAGTTATTAACACTTAAGGAAGAATAAACACTCCACAGAATTATATTCAAGGACCAAGACACTACAATGGATGGCTACAGCCCACAGATTCTCAGAAGAGCTAAGACAGGAGCACTCCTCTCAAACGAAAACCTTCGAGTTCCGCGTCATAGACTACCAAGCCTGCAATCCTCCAGAAAAGGAACAGTTGACACACGCCAAGAGATCTGTCACTAAAACGTCAAATACTCATTTCAGACTCATCCTTTGGAAGTGGTGGTGGTGGTGCAGCCTTAGTTGCTTCATCAGATAACCTGCATTACAGGCAGTCTGAAATTTTTTGTATGTTAACCACTTGTTTACTACAAATACATTTTTGTTTATAGCGCCTCTTTCTTTTCCTTCCAACACTTCCATCAAACAAGTAATGTTCTCATTCACACAGAAGGAAACATACACACACACATTTGGCGCTACGTAATCTCCATTCATCCCAGACATATTAACGACAGCGACAGAGCAGAAGTCAGCAGCTGTTTGGTGGCGGCGACGACGACGGCGATGACAGTGACAGCAATGACGACGACGAAAGTATACAACTGTGGTATCATGAATCGCGAGCAGTGTTCTGGTCCTGGCCGATTTCAAATTGTAGGTATGCGACGAACACAAAAGGGTGTCTCCCTCTCAGCAAATCTCAGATCTCAGCAAAGCACAGCTCTCTGGTAGCCGTTGAAGTCTTGCAGAACCGATGGAGATCGAGAAAATGCCCTGCACACCTCTGGACAATGCACACCTCCTTGGAGATGCTGCACAGTTGCTGCAAAGCAGGTGTAGGTACTGATGATGCCCCTGGGACTAGCCATGCAGTCGTCAGAAAGCAAGGAACGTTTTCAGGTGCTTTAGCAGTTGAGGTAAAGAGGCTGGTCCCCACATACGTGTCGGTAGTTTTTGTAGTAGTTAGTTCTACCAACGATGGGGACTGTCCTTGTAGGCTGGTATCCTTGACAGTTCCTGTGCTTGGGGGGTTTCCTTGTTCTCCACTGACCTGTCTTGGGCTGAGCTGTCAGTGGTGTTGTTACTGTCTAGTAAAACGAAGGGGGCATTCAGCTCCTCACATACTGTATGCGATATGCTCATTACGTCTGTCTCTCTGAAGATCTGTAATTCAGGCAAACAAGTGCTTTTGCATCGAGCAAATTTACATCCATGTCTTTTTTTCAGCTTGTTTCTTTGCTGAAGAGTGTGTCGGTGATAGAGAGTTCAAGCTGTGTACACACGAGTCCGCAGCGTGAATCATTTGCAGTTACACCGTCCAGTAACATGACGCCCATGGATTTTCGACCAGGAGAAGCGTCTATGCCTGTTTGTATTACTGACTTCAAACAGGAGGCGGCCCAGATCCTCCTAGGAAACTTCTCCGCCATCCTCAGGGTTTGTCACATAAGAGCGTAGGCACTGATAGCAGTGGCAAACTAGTTCTTTCCTATTTTAAGGCGCAGAAACATGAGGTGATGGTTGACACCTTCTGCAAACTATCAGGATTCATGGCAGCCTTTTTTTAAAAATTTTAAACAGTGATGTTTTTTCTTGTGAGGGAGACGTCAGATTCTTGTTTCGGGGTTCGAGGTTGTAATCCTTCTCAATACTGTCAGGTTGGAGATTTTCTCATGGAGTTAAAGTCTGTGAGGACTCCAATTCACTCCTATTCCTTTGACTGAGACTTTAAACCAACGTCCTTCTGTGGGCCATGTATAAAAAAAAAGTCTTGCATGCGCATTAAAATCTCATTCCGCCTGTCACAGAAGAGTGGAAAACCCTTTGGGAAGGCTGACAGGAAAATAAAACACACTCAAACTAATATGTTATGCTTAAACATCATCGCCAATGACAAAATGTGGCGTCCTTCATTCTGGGGATAAAAAAAAAAAAACGCTGGCATATTGAGGTTCTCACAAGTGGTGAAGCTCAAGTTCGAGTTGAGAGAGAGAGAGAGAGAGAGAGAGAGAGAGAGAGAGAGAGAGAGAGAGAGAGAGAGAGAGATAGTTCATGTTGTCAAAAATGGATCAATGTCTCGTGAAACACCTAATGCCATCGGACACAAAACAATTCGGGCCATTTATCGAAGCCTGCAAATCAACACACTGTCCGCATCCCTACACTCTTTTATTCCGCTACTGTCACCGGCATGGTAATATGCTGACACACCATTCCGCCACTGTCACCGGCATGGTAATATGCTGACACACCATTCCGCCACTGTCACCGGCATGGTAATATGCTGACACACACCATTCCGCCACTGTCACCGGCATGGTAATATGCTGACACACCATTCCGCCACTGTCACCGGCATGGTAATATGCTGCTGACACACCATTCCGCCACTGTCACCGGCATGGTAATATGCTGACACACCATTCCGCCACTGTCACCGGCATGGTAATATGCTGACACACCATTCCGCCACTGTCACCGGCATGGTAATGTGTTGACACACCATTCCGCCACTGTCACCGGCATGGTAATGTGCTGACACACCATTCCGCCACTGTCACTGGCATGGTAATGTGTTGACACACTATAAGCCTATTTCCTTTGTTACTGTGATTCAGCTGCCGACAAAGAAATCCGAAAATCATTCCAACGGATTTATGTCAACAAGAGTTATTCACTCGTTCAATGAGCATGTGCCGCAACCGCTAATGTATAGATGAAGTAAATAAATCATCAACAGACTGAAATATCTGCAACTCTTGAACTCATGCCTCCAAATCTGGAAATACTTTATCTCCAGTATCTTGGAAACATATTGACTTTAAACTGAAAGCTGGACTCAGGTTCCCTGAACGTTTTTGAGCCATTTGATGTGACTTAAGTGTCCTTGACATAGCTAGCAATCCAAGCCCTTTGAGGAGATACATGATTGTGCGTTCTTCTTGTTCATTGTCTGGAATATGTTTGTCTTGCCTGGAGAAGACGAAAGAGGTCGAAATGCGTCGTGTTTTGTGTTGTGATGTGTTTGTCTCTTTCGTTTGGGGAAACAGTGAATCGTCATTTATATTTGTTTAAATTTTCGTTCGCAGTCACCTCACTTTGAAACTGGCAGTACAGTGTTGGTAACATGAGATGTCTTGCTACATTAGGTTCTGCTTTGAGCTGACCACTCAGACTGTTCCATATTTTTTTTTTTTATCTCCCTTGCATCCTTAAATGGATCCTCAAGCATAGGATCAAAGATTGTCCCCTACATTTTATACTATTTGCATAATGTTTTTAGTTTTTAGTTTTTCAGCAACTTTTTATCTCTCCACACTTTCGTTTTATTTCATTCTACTATCTTTCGCTGGCTGCTTTAGGGGTGCTGTTGGATTCTTCTTTGAACCCTTGGTGGTGAGAACACCACAGAATTATAGACTGTAGTGTGTCTCTATTTGACGCCAAGAGCACAGACACGATCAGTCGAGTCTCCCCAATGAGTTCCGATCCAGCGGACGAAAGACCAAGAAGCAGGCAATACATATTAGATCAGTCTTTCAGAGAAATTGCGATGGTTCCCTCATGCAGCTAGTGAAGGGTTTTCATTGTTATAATATACATTTAAAAAAAAAATTTTACATTTCAAATCTTGGCGAGGTCATTGCTATGATGAAAAAATTGTCAACCTACCCTGTTTTCCCCCACTACTTAACTGTTCAGCATTACATTATTTGGTCAATCAGTGGGTGATTGCATATCTTAGGAGATTCAAGTAAAGGTTGTTCTACACAATTCTTAGCCACTGACAATGCTTGCGTTATTGAACAGCAGAGCTGACCACTCAGACCGTTCGATACATTTTTTTTGTCTCCCTTGCATCCTTAAATGGATCCTCAAGCATAGGATCAAAGATTGTCCCCTACATTTTATACTGTTTGCATAATGCTTTTAGTTTTTCAGCAACGTTTTACTTCTCCACACTTTCATTTTATTTCATTCTACTACCTTTCGCTGGCTGCTTTGGGGGTGCTGTTGGATTCTTCTTTGAACCCTTGGTGGTAAAGAACACCACAGAATTACGGACTGTGGTGTGTATCTATTTGACGCCAAGATCACAAACCCAATCGGCCGAGTCTCCCTGATGAGTTCCGATCCAGGGGACGAAAAGCCAAGAGCAGGCAATACGATCTGTCTCCCAGAGAGATTGCGATGGTTCCTTCATGAAGCTAGTGAAGGGTTTTTTCATTGTTATAATATATATACATTTTCCTTTTTTTTTTAATTTTACATTTCAAATCTTGGCCAGGTCATTGCTATAATGACGGAAGAATTGTCAACCTACACATGTTTTCCCCCCACTACTTTAATTGTTCAGCATTACACACACACACACATACATACATACATATGTGTGTGTGTGTGTATGAGAGAGAGAGAGAGAGAGGGGCCTTTAGAAACAGGCTACGCTTGCCAAACCCTACCACTCCAAAACTAAAGAAAACAGAGGTTCCTCAATGTGCCAGCGAAAATCAAACTCTACAAATCACTGGTGCTACTGACGGAAAAATAAGTGTGTGTTGGAGATGGGAGATCTAGTGGGAGCGTAGAAGAAGGGGAGGTGGGGGTGGGGATGGAAGAAACTGGGGAGGTCGAGAAAGTGGGGTGGGGGTTTTGGAGGGATGCAGGAGTGTGTGTGTGTGTGTGTGTGTGTGTGTAAGTGTGAATGTGCGCGCGCGCGCGCGCGCGCGCGTGTGTGTGTGTGTGTGTGTGCTCATTTCTTTTCCACTTGTTATGAAACATCACATGTTTCAGCACAGCTCACAGTCATAAATCATGTGTCATTACCAAGGACAAAAGAAGTAAAAGAAAAAGAAATAAATCATCTTCATTATGTCCTCAGTTCCTCAACTTGCAAACGTCGCCGCTATAATGAAACATACAGTGATGTTGATTTATTATCATCTCTCTCTCTCTCTCTCTCTCCCTCTCTCTCTTTCTCATGTGAGCTGAAATTTGGGGGTTGCAAAAAAAAATTCACAGATAGAAAAAGTACATACGTACGCTATGAAGCATTTTCTTCAGGCACCAATTCATGCATCCAACACTCTTTTATTTGGAGAGATGGGCAGATACCCTCTTTATAAGATCTTATGTGAAATGTGTTAGGTACTGGTTGAAAATGTTGAAGCTTCCATAGTCACGTTTGTGCAGACAAGCTTATGATATGATGCTGGTACAAATGGAACGAGGTAAAAAAATTGGGCTTATAATGTAAAGAAAGTGCTATCAGAACAGGCTTTGGAGTAGTGTGGATGTCTCAAGGAGTAGGAAACGAACAGCAGTTTATTGCAGAATTTAAGGACAGACTCATTTGTTCTTTTAAACAGAACTGACATTCAGATATGGAAACCAAAGAAAAGTATCGTGGGTCTTCACCTTTAAGAACATATTCCATTCGGAAAAGTTTCTTAATGTCATTAAAGATAAATGGCAAAGAAGTTGTTACGCAAGATTCAGGTTACAAACCGTAGGTTTCAATGCAAACAAAAGATGGTTCGAGTGTGGAACATCCACAGAATCACCATGCCCTTCATGTGGGTATACTATTGATAATGAAAAGCACTTCTTATTTCAATGTACTGCATACAGTGATGTGCGTGCAAAATGTTCCTTTCTTACTTTGGATGTTTGTGAAAGGCAAAATGTTGCTTCTTTGTTATTGTCTGATGACAACTGTATGATCAGGTCAGTCGCTAAATTCATTACAGAAGCAATGAAAATAAGACAAAAGCATGTATATATATTGTAAAAAAAAGGACTTGAACTCAAAAACATGACTAAAAGCATGTGGAATAGTTCAGTAATATAGTCATCGTCTAAAAGAGTGGATGGTCGGATCAATCTGTAATATTACATTTTTCTCGAGTGTGTGTGTGTGTGTGTGTGTGTGTGTGTGTGTGTGTGTGTGTGTGCGTGCGTGCGTGCGTGCGTGCGTGCGTGCGTTCTGTATGTTTTGCTTGTTTTGATTTGATTGATTATTGGGAATAACTGTGTAATACTGCTTGTAGTGTAAGGAAGAAGAATGTGTTATTACCCTGTTACCCCCCTTGTCATAAGACCTTTTGGTAATGACAATAAAATATCAAAGTGTCAAAGTGTCTCTTTCTCATGTTCTTACTATTATTGAACTGATACCATTCTTTAAACAAACTGGCGTTTGAGAAGTCATTTTGATGTAGATGAAGGATTTGCTAATGAAAACTTATTGAATATTTCTATGATGTACATTTGTGTCACGGTAAAAGAAAACTGTTACTGAGATTTCATCTCGGTAAATCCTCTGGCTGGCTTCAGTGCACTAGACAAAATGTTTGAAAGCTTGTACCTTGATGAAATAGAAATAGCTTAATTGTCATACAGATTACCTATTCCCTAAATCACGGACTTTTGTCGCCATTAGTTTCTCTTTTATTGACTCTACATTTGCGTAGGTCCAGTGTGCAAACCTTTGTAAACACTTTATGCGGTGACGACGGAATGAGTTACATTTTTTTTCTTTTTTAATGCATATTTTTGAAGTTTCCTTGAAGACGAATGCTTGCTAATGTATTGTTTTCATTCCTTTATTTCTAAAGGATCCTGTCATGTCTTTATACATGCTAATCTTATAGAAATCTCCATCATTAAGAGAAACGTCGTTCAGAGAAGATCTTGTTTATTTCGCCATAGATAATCAGCCATTTTCATTTCGTTAGGATTCTAGCATTCTGTTTGCATTTTGTTAGTATTCTGGCATGAGTCCAACATAAAAGTTTGTACGGCAGTTGAACGTAGTTATACTTGCCTGGAGGTTTCTGTTATGGCTCCAAAATGCCATCCATCATAATATGTGGCTATGCATATTCAGACTAATGAGCCGCATATCAGTGTGAACGTCTGTTCATCATGGATGAGATTAGAGGATGTCAAAAGGCAACGAATATCACGAAGAATGTCACGCCAACTGTCTCTTGTCATTTTCTCTCACCTCTTCCCTTCACATGTTTCAATCTAGATTCTCCACAGCAAAATACTTCTAAAAATACTTTAAAAAATCACAACAGTCTGCCTGGCTCTGACTGGGCAATAACGTATGCGGTGTCCGTAACACATGTGTCATATAGAATATTACCAATGCTTTCAAAATATGCAGTATTCATACCTTTTAATTTGTATTGCCCTGTTAAATTGGGCAGTCTTGTAAAAGGTCATGGACCGACATTTTTTCTCACTCACATATACACCTAACATCAGTAGAGAATATTGTGTTCCATGTGTTTAAACTAAGTTTATTGATTATCTGTGGTATATATAATGTAATATAATATAATATAATATAATATAATACAATATAATATAATATAATATAAAGACTGAAGAAATATTCAATTATACACAAAGCTTGCTCTTATGTCTTAGATTGAAGAAATACGGGGAGATAAGGATTCATATCTGTAGTGGTAGTTAATTTTGCCGAGTTAGCAGTATATGTGCTTGAGAGGGTGAATGGGGAATGATAAATGCTTCTCAAAATGAGCTTTCAGCAAGCTTATAGTCTCCAATGGGGAGACTGTCTTTGCTACATCAAGCTGCTCTGTAAGTTGCTAGAACAGTGCTCGGTTACTTATGCTTGGAATTTATTAGTCTATTATAATTTAGTCCCTTGTGGATTCATTCCAAGAACTGGCCCTCAGCACTTGTGTCTTAAGAGGTTATCTTTTTATATTTTCTACTTTTCACAAGAAAATGTAGCTTGTTTTGCTCTTTCATGTCTTTTGCGTCTTAGGTGGCACCTTTGGTGTTTTTCTTTTTTTTTTTATAAACTTAACAAAAATATACTACTGTACTGCACACTGGCCTTTTTCTGGGATAGCATTCTTCTAAAACCGAAAAGGCAGAGGAGTCAAGTTACCACTTTCCACGGTCACACTGAGGAGAAACAATCAGGTTTCGAAATGCAGAAATGAATGCTTATCTGCCCCTATTTTTTTCAATCTAAGACATAAGAACAAGCTTTGTTTATAACTGAATATTTCTTGCAGTCTTTGCAACACCAAGCTGCTCTGTATGTTGCTGGAACGGTGCTCGGTTACTTATCCTTGGAATTTCTTAGTGTGTATATATATATATACATATATATATATTTATATATATAAAATCCCAAGGATAAGTAACCGAACACCATTTAAAAGGAGTACTAAAAATCATCTACAGTGTTGTTTCGAGCGTGGCTGTCTCTTCAGGATGATGTTTGGGTCGCCTACCGTCGATGCTTTATAGCGTGTAGGGCCAGGGCCCAGTTGTCACTGTTTTCACATGCAAGCTGGTTTCACGTGTTTTTGGGGGGTTTCAGGTTGTTGTTCGGGGGTGTGTTCACCAACAACGATTACCATTTGTGCCTGCAGTTGTTTTCTATTTTAGTATTTAAAGTTGCTAGGTGTGGTTTACATAACATAGGTTGCATGTTTTTGAAATATTGCTGTATGGTGATGCCGTTTTTATGATTTTCCAGGATATGTTGTAGTTTATTTTTTTATCTTTAAGTCTCCAGATGTGTTTGCTCAGTTCTGTTTGGTTTTTGTATTTTTCTTTATTGAATGACTGTTTGTGGTTTGCATATCTGGTTTTGAAGTGATTTTCAGTAATCCCTAAGTATGTTTCTTTTTCGTTTTCTGATGTCACCGTGGCTGGTATACAATATTATTGTAGAGGCATTTATTGCTTAAGGGGAACTGCTCTTTTTTGGCAATTGCAAGATTTCCTTTCTTCACCCTTCTTTGCAGTGTTGGTTTTCATTTTGTTGGATGAATCAATTAAATTTTTTACGTTGGGCATACGTGAATATGATAGTGTGACGGTGTTTTTTGTTGAATATCTTAGACAGTTTGTGTTCTTTTGGGAACGATGTTGTTAAGATTAAAAAAAATTCTTTCCCTACGTTTGTTTTAGGTTTCCCGTCGTATAGGTGGTTATACCATATGATTTTCCTTTTCCTGCTTGTCTTGCTTTTGTTCATGTTATTATCTGGATTGTATTGTAATTTGTAGTTGTAACCACTTTTTTGCAATGCTTCTTGGTATTCTACTGCTGCGTTGTTGAATACTCCTTCATTGCATGAAGATTAGATAGTCTTTTGTTTACGCCATTGGGTATAGTTTTTAATACAGATGGTGGGTGGTTACTTTTGATGTTTACATAGATAGGTGTGTCATTAGGTTTCTTGTATGGTTTATATATGTGGTTGTTGAGGTCAAGTGTTATGTCTAAGTAGTTCACTACCTTTTTGTTTGCTTTGATGGTGATTTTTAAATTATGATTTTGGAAGATTTCTCGTAGTTCTTTTTTCTTGTTTTCAATGGTCTTGGGTTCTTGGTTAGTGCAGCAAGGCCGCCGTCTCTGTATAGTCCAACTTGCTTTCCAAGTTGTTTTTGAATGTTGGACAGCATGAACAGTTCGACCAGTTCGCAAGTTTCGGGCACATCATATGATTCCATGGTCACATCAAATGTTGAGTTTCTGTTCGTTTTCTTGATCAATGTTTCATTTTTGCCGTGGAGTAAAGTTTTCTTGATGTGGAGAATGATTTCCATTTCTGACCTGTTATGTCTGTGTGGTTACTAGCAAATTTCAGAACTTTGGTGAGTAGTTCTTCATCTACGGATGGGTAGAAGTCTGCTAAGTCGAATGTAATGAATACTGTGTTCCTTTTGTTTATTGAGTTTTTTTTTGAACCACTGGATAACTTCATATGTGTTCTTCCAGAGGTTGTATTCGGATTTGATTTTACATTTTTTTATGACTTATTCTAGGATTTTATTACTTATTTTACTTAGTTCAGATTTAGATGGATTTATTAGTCTACATGTTGGATTGTTGTGAAAATTGGGTTTATGATCTTTGAGGGTTATAAAGGCTTCTTTTGTTGCTGTTACTTCTACCCTGTCTCTTAGGTCCACGTGATGCACAAGTTCTTTTTCTTTTATACGATACTGTCATGTGTAATTTTTTGTCGACTTTTTTGGTAGTTTTTCTGAATGTTTTTATCAAGAAGTTGGGAGTATTCATTTGGTTCCATTTTGTAGTAATATTGGTTTTATCAGCCATGACAAATATCTTTTTGTCATTTTGTATTTGTTTCAATTCATTTTTTAATGATGTTTGGAAATCATTGTTTTGATTTTTTAAATTCAATATTAGCTATCAATCTTTTCATTTTATCCTCGAAAGATTTCATTTCATCTATGGCTGGTGGTGATCGCCATGATTTGAAGCCATAAGTGTTTTTGTCCTCTTGTTTTGCGTTCGGATTCAGGAAAAAGAATGCTTTCCATATGCTTTCCATCTCATATTACGTACGAACTTTTCGGTTTGCTCTACTAATCTTTTTAAGTAAGACTGTGGGTTAGAGAACGGTATGTTTTTTTTGTTGACTGTCTAAAATTGATTTCCTCCATTTTAAAATCTTTCAGGCCACAGTGCTTAACATAAGGAGCAATTATAATTAATAAAGTCATTCAATAAAGAAAAATACAAAAACCAAACAGAACTGAGCAAACACATCTGGAGACTTAAAGATAAAAAAATAAACTACAACATATCATAAAAAAGGCATCGCCATACAGTAATATTTCAAAACGATTCAACCTATGTTTAACTGAAAAATGGCTAATACTATGTAAACCACACCAAAAAGATGCAACCTATGATATGTAAACCACACCTAACAACTTTAAATACTAAAACAGAATAGTAAACAACTGCAGGCACAAATGGAAATCGTTGTTAGTGAACACACCCCGAACAACAACCTGAACCTCCCCCCCCTAACACACACACACACACACGTGAAACCAACTTGCACGTGAAAACAGTGACAACTGGGCCCTACGCGCTATATAACATCGGCGGTAGGCGACCCAAACATCATCATGAAGAGAGCCACGCTCGAAACAATGCTGTGGATGATTTTTAGTACTCCTTTTAATACTTGATTCTACAGATGTTGCTCTCCAATGTGTCGAGCACTTTTAAAATCATATTAGGCTTTTTAGTAATATTCATAACGTATCTAATTTTATTAAGTTGATTTATTCTGGGCTTTGCAAATCCATTGTTATAATGATTTGTAGAACTAATTTGAATCTGCCTGTAACAATATGTTAAAGATGTGTTAAGAATGTAGATCAAAACCACTGGTATTGCATACAATTTTGCTGTATAAATAGAAAACCCCTTTTCAACATGCAGTGGCTGTCTCACGTTTAACTACGGTATTATAAATCAGATCCACTTTCCCCTGATTCTAATAATGATCCATCTCTATACATTTCTAAATAGTTGGGATAGCTTGTATGCAAATGTCCTTCAGCTTCAATGGCTAGTATATCAGTGTTTGAGTGGGTATATTCATAATCAAAATTTCCATTTAAATGTTCCCATGGAGGCTTTCGATGAACAGACAGATTCTCTGAAACTGAATTCGTATAGATTTATATCAATATTACAGGCTGACTGAACATCGCAAGCATAATCTTGGATAGGTCTGAGGAACGAAATAGATCTTGCCGTGTTAGAAGAATATCTATCTTTGTCAACGAAAATTTCCTCTCTAACGGAATGCTTAACTGACAGACTCCGAACTACATAGCTCATCACATCCAACTTTCCTCAACGTTCATCAGAGGAAGAAGAATGCGCCTCTTTGTAACATTTCAATGTATAAGTGTGTACCGGAACTCCCAGTCCTAATTTGATGACTTTGCTGTGACACTGTGCAGCTTCTTTAATAGAGGGTTAGGTGCAGAAAACAGACTTTGTGTTCATACATTATTGTTGATCGCACTAAGGAAAGTGATCAGTGCAAAAGAGTTTTTTGCATCTTGACCGCAAGGTTGACTGCTGATAATTTGAAGGACATCTAACCTTTTTCTCGCATTGTGCAGCACATACTCTATGAGTACCGTCCCCTTAAACGTTGACAGTAAACATACTCCTAAAAGCTTTACGTTTTGCTCATATCTTTAAAGGTTATCCTCGAAAGTGAGTGAAGGCAGTAACTCAGATTATGACCATTGTCAAACAATATTAAACATGTTTTTTTTTTTCCGCCTGGAAATTCCAGTCGGTTTTTTTTCATATAAGCAGACAGCTTATTCAGTCCATTTTGATAAGAGATTTTGCACATGGAGTATTGCCCTATTATTTGAGCGTTTGTTTAAAGTAGTATTCATCCAGATATTTTTTTTTTTTAAAGAAAAAGTCGACAAAAGCTGCTACTTCTTCTAACGCACTTGGAAAGTCTTTTCCCAACCTCACCAGGCAAGCCTGAGTTTTGTGACCATTTTCATTTTCTTTTACTTTGTTTTCAATTTCATGCAAATCTTTTGATTCCAATATTCCACTTTTGCATGATTCATTCCGGTCGTTCTTTTTAGCCGAGTGACAATATTTTTTTTCAGTTTCTTCATACCAAGAGATTTGTCTCGCTCTTATTGCTGACCCATTTTTTTAAACTGTTTCTTAGATCGTACAGCTATCTGGCATTCTTATGTCTACCATATGTTACCGACATATTTACCAATTTTCATATGATTACGTTTTGGTAAAGAGCACTCAGCAGGTGTTAATACGATGTGATAAATTTTAGAATAGATTGTGTTCATGTTTTCATTTTGTATAGTATTAACATAACATGATGAAAGAAATATTAACAAGCCACATATCTTTGACAAAAAATGTGGTTTGGCGACTTAGTTCACGCAAAGTGCTATCTTACAGCCATATGAGCCGGTGACAAAAGGTCGTGCCAAAACATGGGACTTGGGTAATAGAATTTCAAAACTTGAAACGGGTAAAAATTTCTGTATTCTTGAAAGTTACACCTTTCATATGCATGAAAATAGAATGAAAAAGGTAACTTGTATTATACTTTTTCTGATGACATGAAAAATATCAGATCACCCAGTGATGATAATCAGTTGTGTTGCTGGACATAAAAAATGTCTGCAACAGTACATTAATGCCAGACCAAGGGTTGTGAAACTGGGGTTTTCTGGAATGCTGGATGATATTACTAAGATGATGTTTAAAGTCGGCAGTTCTGTCAGTTTGTAAGTGAAGAATGAAGCAGAGTTTTCATGTCTGTCATCACGTCTGACACCAGCTCTTGTTTGTACATTATGATGTATTATGTGAACATCCACTACAGCTGCTAAGGAACATAAAACAAGTCAGCCTGCTCATTTCAAAGAAAAAAGTAAGCATGCACAAACAGTCAGTGTATCTTGTTCATTTAATTTTTGAAACAATGGATAAGGGTCAGCTGTAACACTTTTCTGTGTGGACATAAAAGGACTAGTGGATCTTATTATTTCTTTTTTACAACAGTAAGCATAAATGCAATAAAAACATGAACAAGATCAGTTTCAAAAGCAAACAGGATGGTCAAACCATACTTCGTTATTCATTTTTAAGTCAATCAAATATGAAAAATAGAAGGGGAATCCCTTATACAGGTGCTTTGGTATAATGAGCCACTGCAGTCCACATGTTTGCGGAAAACCATAAGTGCTAACTGGAACAGCCTGATATTGAATTTTAAACAGATCAATTCATAAACAATCAAGAAAGCTTTGCACAATGTTGCAGTCTGACTGACACTGACACAAAAGTTTACAAGGTTTACAAAGCAAATTGGAAAAGACGGCTTCATGGGAACTGTATCGTGTAATGTACATATATGTAGTCAAATATATCATTCAGCATAATAAATCGTTATTTTTTTTCGTTTTATCTCTTAGCGCTACAGATCATCCAGTTAGGGCATATTTTTGTTTCTTTTCTGCTTTCTCATGATAACAGTTAATTCTCTTCCCATCCCCCTTTGTGGATTCTTTCCATTTCTTTTTTTACACCTTTGTTTCTTTTCTGCTTCATCCTTATAACATTTAAGTCCTTTTCATCCCCCTTTGCGGATTCTCTCCATTTCTTTTATTACACTAGGTGATCCCCCCCCCCTCTCCTCATGATGACATCTCAATAAAAAAAGGTCATTTCAAAATGTTTCAATCACCAATTATGTGATGGGACATTAAATTATGTGTGTGTGTGTGTGTGTGTGTGTGTGTGTGTGTGTGTGTGTGTGTTGTGTTTCTGTGATGGGAGTGGGAGTGGCTTATGGATGGACTGAAATATTACTCCAGGAGTTTCAGTTGAATGAGATATTTAAAAAGATAATGATAATGATAACAACACAGAATGCCTTGAATCTGATTTCAAATTAAAACTGTATTTTTACACTTGACCAGTCATTCTAACAGTAATAGCAGTTTACTTATATAAAACTCTTACTTTTCACTCAACCTTATGCATTATATGATACATCTGTTATTTAATGATCAATTTGAACAACACAATGCTAGAATTTTAGGAAAATATTCACAACTGACCTTGAGTTTACAATATTGATGTAACTGACCATTCAGACGCCCCCTCTATTACGGTCCGCAACGTCATAAAGCATAAGAATAACCAATCTAATTTGTATCGCTTGTGATCGGTTTTGCTTTCATACGCGTAAAACGCAAGTGTCAGATGTGATTTCTGGCATTTCCACGGTGGGGACAGTAGCAACTGCGGAATTGACGGAAATTCAAATGAAGTGATGAAAAACGAAGCCGCCTACGTAACGGTTGGCACTTTCGTGTTCAGCAGTGTTTCGCACATATCTTAAAGGCAGTTAGCGTCCACCACGAGGCCAATCAGAAATGTTTTTCATTATATTTTGCTCATGTGTGATTCTAAGAGTCAGTTGTGTCGAGGTAAACATTGGTGGGGCATGAATAAACGTTTAGTGATTCTTCTCCCTTCTGACATCGTCTGCTCCTGGTTTCGTGTCCGCTGAAAAACACACGTGAACCGGCGAACGGATACAAATTGCAAATGGCTGAAACGAGCAGTGCGGTATATTTTTACCACCAAAAGGTCGGTGATGTCGATCAGACATGAGCCAGTGCACAGTAAATTTGTTCTGTTTTGGAAAAAAATATGCTGACCAAACCGCTGAATCAGTGGATTTACTGTGTCAGTGACACACCTCGGTTTGAAGAATAACGAAACGTTGGGTCGGACCTGGTAAAACAGAAAGCAGTAATGAGATGCTAAAAGGGCATATCTCCAGGACATGACGAACCACATCTGACCAAGCATTCTTTTGGATTCGACTTAAACTTCACTAGAGAGCAAGTGAATGTGGTTTCAGGACAAAAAAACGTTAACGAAATTCGGCATGGCCGATTTCGACTTTTTTTTTCAAATAAAAATCAGTTTTACCGACACAATCCAGTATATCTCCCTGATATTGTGGCAATTATCTCTTTAAGATTCAAGCAACAAAAATACACCCAAACAAAGGGGGGGGGGGGGGGGGGGGGGGGGGGATGTTTTGGATAGTTTATTTCTCCAATCAAACACACAAGGGTATGCCACCATGACGTTTTGTCACTGTCTCATGTATGCTTTTGTATCTAATGAGGAGTTGCGTATTCATGTCTTGACATGAATTTCGAAAGTTGAAGTCATGCGACTCCAAATGGTTACCTCTTGACCTTCCCTTCCCTCAGATCTCTGGGGAAATATGAAAGGTCGTCCAAGTTTAAATCGTGATATAGCTTTGTGCATATCTAGGTAGTCATTTAGAAGAATGAGGTTCAAAACAAGCTCTTCGTTCCCATAGAGGTTGGGATTTATTCTAGGCATTCTGATGAAAGGAATGAAAACTCTTGATTCAAATTTAGTATTGGCTTGCAACGGCTAGTTCTTTGCATTTAAGAAACTGCACTTTTCTTTACCTGCTTTTGTATACAACTGCCGTTTCGGTAGCGGGGGATTTTTCTCTCGGAGTTAAGATTGGTTCTGACTCCATTTCCCATACAGTCCTTCGAATGAGACTGTGTAACCGAGGTTCCGTGTGTGAACGCACGCACAACATCTTGCACACACGTAAAATCCCATCACCAACTTTCGGAAGAGAAGGCCAGTTTGGCTGTTAGTATAGTTAAACATAGCATGCACCTTCCCCGAAGTGGGAGTATGGCTGCCTTAAGGGCGGGATAAAAAACGGTCATACACACAAAACTCCATTCTTATACAGGGGGTGTCTGCAGGAGTATCAGCCTGCATACGCAGAAGAAGAAGAAGAAGAAGTATATAACTCAATGTTTTTTTGTGTGTTTTTTTTATTTATTATTTATTTATTTTTTACAGTTTTTCAGTCTGCATTATCCCATTACATTATATAACCTAATGTGATCATGGCTTATCAATTGCTAACAACAGAAATCAATGGCAGTGATTATGCTTTTACTAAGATTTTATTGTCTGTTATGTAGTGGTCAGTCACCAATTCTTTATTTCCCGGAAGACTGTTGTATTCGTGAAGTAAAGTAACAACGCCTCACTTTTGGCTGTTAGATATTTCACGTTCCACCACCGACGAATGAATGAATCAGTTAGCATGCTTTTTCTATGTGTCCAAACATATTCATGAGTTTCACTGTTATGTCATCATTACCTGGTGCGATCCATTCCAGACTTGACTAATGCTAAATCTGTTTCTCCTTTTTGCCGTTCAGCTTTTTAAAAATTGCAACGTTACCTTTATATTACTTTGTAAATATAACAATTGTCATAGAAATGTCTTTTTAGTCCTATTTCCCGCAGTCTATGAAGAATACAGTACTGAACAGAATTGTGTTTGCTCTTTGAGCATTTCCTATTGATTGATAACGATTTATGTGGTCATTTCCCCTTTGCATTTGCGTAACATTGTTTTCTGACATAAATTTTACTGCCCCAAAATAAAAAAAAAAAAACAAACCATCATGTAATCTTTTCTCTGTCCTCATTCCCTATCTGTTGCTCGGATTTATGCACCACTAGCCTTTTCAATGGATATTTTGAGATCTATATAAACAAATCATTAGTTTGTTTTGTGCGTTTTTATTAACTGATTTATTTTTTCATTTCATTTCATTTTTATTCATTTTATTTATTTATTTTGCATGTAGCTTCGCTTTCCTCTGGAGGTTGTTTTGTGGGTTTAAGATTTCATGTCGTTTACATTCTGCTTGAAATTTCCCATGAAATATGCGAACATTGAAAACTGTGACCTTACACCAGTCCCACAGATCAGGGATTTCCCCCAAACATTGGTTTGCTTTCACTTTACCACTTATTTAACATCTCACTTCTTTCATTGATAAACACTCTGTCCTTCAAATTGTTGCAATTAAATGACCAGTATCGTGGCGCTCCTATAAATCACAGTTATCAATTTAAATGCTAATTGCTTTATGATCTGTGTGTCAGCAGCTAGTAGCATGTTATCTGAAACAGATAAAAAAAAACTTACCCCCCCCTCCCCCCGATTTCTAAAAAATTCAAGTCACAAAGCTAAATGAAATTTGCTTCTTTTGGGTGTAATCCATTTATCTCCTTGAAAGACTCTCCAGAGATCAAATTGTTAAGTACTGACCACAGAGCGTTGATATTACCCATTTCATTTTTTTCATTTTGGGAAAGAGTTAGACTTCCAGTCCTTTAAAAAGGGCAGCACATTTACTTATATATGTTCTGTCTTTCGGAATATTAGCGACATAGAAAAATCCTTCAAGAGGTTTTTTAAGTTCAAAATGTCCTTGAAAGTTTCTAAAAATCAATGCACACTTTCCTTTGCTATGAGCGGTTCCATTATAATAGAATAACTCCTCTTCCACGCTGTTCTTTTTTTTTTCCCATATAACTCTATTTTATTTGATTATGTATGTATTTCTTGAAGGCGATTTATCCTGATTTCTTTAAGGGGGGGGGGGGGGGGGGGGGGGGTAGGGGGGACAAATAATGAAAATAATTATTTTTCTTACGTCTCATCTTCATGCCTCGAGAGTTCAACGATATCGTGCTTCCCCTATTCATTTTCCTTGTTGATAATGTGACGTTTTAGTCCCCTTTTATATTTCTAATTGGTACACATAATCAGAGCTATCGTCCTGAAATATTTACCTTGTCCCTGTGCATCCAAAAGAAACACCAAAAATCAGGCATCAAGTGGCACCACATTACCGTATTCATCGATAAAGTCTGATTCTGAGCTGTGGTGGGATTGATTCCATCGTCTGAGTTTATCAGGATGCTGTTGTGGCGCTGAATCCTGAAGGTGGTGAATTTTTCTGGGGTAGCTAATTGCAAGGCTGCTGAGGGATAATTTTAAACAGTCTGACTTGTATACGACGTGGTGGTCTCTTCATTTTGGTTGGAATGCTGGGAGACGTTGGGCTGCCGGGTAACTCTTCTAGGGTCATTCCCTATATACACTTTTGATATGGTACGCTGGGGACTGATATTTGCCCTGTCATGATTGGTACTCTTTCTGATACTCTTAAGAACAGAGCTCTTTCTGTGGATGCTATACTCCCTACTGGACATCAACAGTCATTTAACACAGCTGACTGCTTGCTTCATGATCTCATTTTTTTTAAGCACAAGCAACATTGTATTGGGCAGGAACGCTAATAAGCACCACCAGACATCTTCTGCACTCTGTCACCATCTCTTTCATAATAGCCTTTTGTGGCAAACGTAAGGCCTAAATGGAACTTCTTCCCCACAATATTTTGGAGGGGATAAAGGTGAAACATGTGTATGCAGAAATCATCTGCCGTTTTCCAGCTTGCAAGTGAGGAAAAATTGAGACAACACGACTCTGAGACGAGGGAATGCAATCAGGTAGTTTGCATACAGACCGTTAACTGAAACTTCAGTGTGTAAGCATGCAGGTAAATCGAATGATACTGTCTTTATGCCTTAAAGGATGCTGACATTGAAATCCATTGATGATAAACAAACACTAAAACTCCACTCACAGTGAAACTCCATGGAAGAAAAAAAAGGAAATAATCACTAGGAGTGAAAAATCGAGGAGAGAACTCACACTGACAGAAAAGCTAAGAGATGAGAGCTTTATTTGAAAAAAAAAAAACTTCCAATGCACTGGTTTTATTTATTTGAACCTCTCTCAGATTCACTAACGTTTGGATACCTCTGGATGTTGACGCTCTTGACATGCTGTGCTTGAATTATCACAGGCATGTTTTAATCTAACAAGCAAGCATAAGTGTGCCCACGATTTGACTACAATATGTTACTGGTATATTTTACATGGTTCTCCCCTTGCGATTGAGAATGCTGAATTGCTAAAAACTGGATGGAAGATCAACATTCCATCATATTTTGAGGTTTGTACCTTTTTATGTTGCAACGTACATCTGTGACAATTGACCTGGTTTTCCAAACGGCTGTAACTCACACAGTGAATAACTGGCGTGCGAATCTTACTGAAGATTTATTACAAAACCAAACGTTTGCATTGCCTACAAGCTTCCTCTATTCAGGTCATATTCTGGTCTTGATCTTCGACCAATGACCTAGGATTTGCGTCGGGTTTATGTTCTCACCATAACCAGTATTTACATTATGCTTGGCAGAGGAAGAAAGTAGAATGTCTTTGATAATTTTAATTATTACGATATGTTATGACCTCAAGCTTTGACCAGCAACAGTATCACAGATGAGAGAAATGAACACTTATACCCCCATATGATATTGGTCTTGCAGCTGAGACTACTGAAAACAAATGCTAACGTGATATGGTTCTTGCATGGAACACAAATTTCAGTGGGGTGGTACATACTGTGATCATAAGCAGAATTTACGAATTTCAGATGAAAGTAATACGTTTTTTTGTTTATGATCAAAGTGTCATTTTTGTTTTGATTTCTATTGATTAAAATGCTATTCAGCTATGCCTTTTACCCAGACAAACCGTGTTTCATCACTGTATGTTACAGTGTCATAACTTGCAAGAATACTTTAGCAAATTTTATCTTGCTGAGTGTGTATAACTTCATTGCAAAAACGTGACTTCTGTATCACTACATTCACTACTTGTTTCAATCAGTATATTTTTAAAGATGTACGTCCAACAGACTGCAGACAAAGGCCACTGTCAGAAATTGGCCGTCGAAAAAATACTGTTGTGATGGATTGTTTGTTGTATATGTAGTTGGATGTTATTTAATCCGTTAGTTACATTTCAAACAACGAAGATAAATCAATAATAACATTTGGTGTTTAAAGTTTTGATCAAATGTCTGTACAGAATTACCCGTGTTTTGCTTTGCTGTTTGAGATCAGAAATGGACAACAGATGGAATTCTTTTTAACAATAATTTTGAATATAAATTGTTTGATGTCATTAGAGATCCTCATGGTTGTTATATTGTAATGACGCTGGAAATTCTAAATAAAAAACCTTTAGTCAACCTGTATGGGCCAAGTAATAACGACAGACCTGAATTTTTTGATGGTGTCTGTGAACACATTGAACGCATTGCCAATGAACATGTGATTATCACTGGTGACTGGAATTGTGCCCTGGACATGAAAATGGATGTGTCAGAAACTATGCAAGTGTGAATAATCGTCCTAGGACCAGGAAAAAAATTACTGACATGATGGTAAAATTCAATCTTTTTGATGCTTTTAGGAAATGTATCCTGAAAAAAGATCATACACTTGGCGTAAATTTAATTCATTTAAACAAGGAAGACTTGATTATTTTCTAATTACTGAAGAATTATTGGTCGAAACAAATAACATTTTTACTGACCCAGGATACAGATCAGATCATCTATAGTTACTATACTTTTAAAAAAAGAGCAGCTTAAACGTGATAGGCCTTTCTGAAATTTAATAATAGTTTGCTTAAAGATAAAAAATATATTTCAGAAATAAAAGAATCATCAATGAGGTGAAAAAACAATATGCACTATTACCTTATAATTTAGACAACATTGATAACATTCCTAACGAAAATATCTCCTTGAGATCAATGATCAACTTTTTTTTGAAACCCTGTTATTAGAAATTAGGGGAAAACAATATCTTATAGCACTTACAAAAAAAGGATGGAAACCCAGCAAGAGCTCAACCTTGAAAAAAGAATAAGTAATCTTGAACGTAATTTGCATGATGAAGATATTCCAGTTTTTTAGAAACTTAAAAACACAGTTACAGGAAATTAGAGACCACAGGATTCAAGGTATGGCAATGCGTTCGAAGGTTCGCTGGATCCATCAGGGCGAAAAGGTTAATAAATATTTCTGTAATCTTGAAAACCGCCGCAGCTACTTAGACAAGTCTATACCCTTTCTCGAAAAGGAAAATGGAACAATAATTCCAGATCAAAAAAACATTCTCAATGAAACAAAATGCTTTTATGAAAATTTATATTGCTTTAGAGAGGTAAACGATGTTAACATTACTGATGAACTCCTGATGCTCCTGCTTTAACCAATGAGGAGAGGGAATCTATTGAAGGCTTAATAACATTTCAGGAAGCTGCTTGTGCTTTGAAAAATATGAAAAATTTTAAAAGTCCAGGACCTGATGGCTTTACCGTAGAATTTTTTAAGTTTTTCTTTACTGATATTGGCTCTTTTCTTGTGCGTTCTATTAACGAAAGTTTTGACAAAGGACAAATGTCAGTAACACAGCGGCAAGGAACTATAGTATGTATCCCTAAAGAGGGGAAACCTAAACGGTTTATTAAAAATTGGCGCCCCATTTCCCTTTTGAATACTACATATAAATCGCTTCAGCTTGTATTGCTAACCGTCTCAAGAGAGTTTTACCAAGTGTTATTCATGAAAGCCAAAAAGGTTTTCTAAAGGGCCGTTTCATCGGCGAAAATATCAGGCTGCTCTACGATACACTGTTGTACACTGAAAATGAAAATATTCCAGGCATGCTGTTATTAGTAGATTTTGAAAAGGCGTTTGACAGTGTGTCTTGGTCCTTTCTACTAAAATGCCTACATTTTTTTAAATTTGGCCCAGACATTATTAAATGGATAATGACTTTTTATAACCAAATCTCTACCTGTATCTCGGTCAACGGCCAATACACTCCTTGGTTTTCGATAGAAAGAGGAGTCAGACAGGGGGATCCTGCCTCCCCATATTTGTATTTAATCTGTGCGGAAATATTGTCTCTCATGATCCGCCGTAATGTGAACATTAAAGGAATTAAAATAAAAATAAAGTAAATTTACTATCCCAATTTGCTGATGACACAACATTGTGCCTTGATGGATCAGAAAAGTCATTTATTGAAGCAGTGCATACCCTTACAAGATTTGCACATATTTCTGGTCTAAAAAATAAATTTTGACAAAACCCAAGTTGTTTGGATAGGTAGCAGAAAAAATTCTGGCATGCAATATATGCGTGATAAGAATTTTGTTTGGGACCCAGGCACTTTTAAGGTCTTAGGCATTACATTTTCCACCAACACTGACACTATTGTACAACTAAACTACAATGACAAACTTTTTTCAATCAGACGCGTCTTAGCATTTTGGAAAAAAAGACAAATTACTCCTTATGGAAAAATAACTGTTATTAAAACCTTAGTGTTTTCAAAAATTATTCATTTATTATTAATTTGCCTGACCCACCAGACTATTTTTTTGAAATCCTTAGAAAAAGAACTGTACATGTTTTTGTGGAATGGCAAACAAGGCAAAATCAAAAGGTCTGTGGTTGAAAAACAGTACTTTGAAGGTGGATTGAAGATGCTGAATGTTAGAAACTTTTTGTCTTCTATGAAGATATCTTGGTTGAGGAGACTGAATTTTGATTCTGAGTGGAAGAATTTTACCCTTAATATGTTCCCTAGGTTAGGAAATTTAAAACATTTTGGAGCCGAATATGCTAATATTATTATTGAAAATGTTGAAAACCCATTCTGGAAGGATGTTGTAAAACATTACAAAAAAACTGTGTACAAGATGTTTATGTATCTTCTGTGCATGAATTCATGTCTGAATGTATTCATTATAACACTAATATTATACGGGGACGAAGGTAGTTTATGTGCGAGAATGGTGTGACTATGACATTTTCTATGTAAAAAATATAATTAATGATAATGGTCAGTTTATGACATATAACCAATTTTTGCTTAAATACAGGTATTAGAACTAATTTTATATTGTATGAAGGTATTGTAGATGCAATCCGAACATACTGTCAAAAGTTAAATGTAGCTCTAACCAACAGGTACAAAACTTTAGACTCGATGGCATGGTCCTTTATTTATAAGGGCAATAAGCATGTACAGACCATTTTAAATGGAAATGATGCTACTCCAACAGCAGTCAGTAAATGGAACAATTTCTTTGAAAATCTGAGCTGGAAACATATTTTTTCACACTATTATAAAACTACTAAAGATGTACAGCTCAGATGGTTTCAAACCAGACTATTACATAGACTACTCCCAACTCAGAGATATTTGTTCAGGATTAGATACTGATTCCCCTATTTGCAACTTTTGTAATATGGATGAGCAATGCATTTCACATATGTTGTATGATTGTGCTATTGTCAACAGATTTTGGACCAGTTTTGAACATTTGCTTAAAGAAAAATGTCCACATTGTGATTATCTTCAAATTGATAAGGAATTGGTTTTGTTTGGAGTAAAACAAATATTACAACAGACAAGCCTCTAGATTTTATTCTGCTTCTGGCTAAATTTTATATATACAGGACAAAATTGCAAGATGTACACCCAAATGTCCAGTTGTTCATAACATTTCTTAGAAACAGATTGGAATCAGAAAATATGTATCTTTTTGAACAACACATATAGAGAATTTGAAGAAAGTTGGCTGCCTTATTCCACGCTTTTTTCTTGAACTCTGAAATACTGTTTCTCTTTATTAACAAAACTTGATTGAGCTCTATGGCTGCTATCAAAGAATTTTATTTTATTAGGTGGGTTTTTTTTTTTTTTTTTTTTTTTTTTTGTTTTTTTTTTCAAATTCCTTTTTTACTTGTCTGTTAGGGTTATTATCAATCATGCAATCTGTTTTCAATATTTATACTATGTTACAGTACTCAGTCGATTCCTATCAGTATCACAAGCTGTGTGTGGCATGCCGTGAAAGAAGAAAAGAAGAGAAAAGAGGAAGTTGTAGAAACCTACCTTGAGCATTACGAAGAGGTCTCATCATGCTGTAACTTGTTTCTCTCCGCATAACTTACTGGGATAAAAACTACACTATGTCTAGATCAACTTTAACTGATACTAGTGATAAGAGTATATCATGTATATGTATGCTGTATCGACTATGATTATCAACTAATAACTCTCTCCTGTATCCTACACCCTGTGTGTGTGTGTGTGTGTGTGTGTGTGTGTGTGTGTGTGTGTGTGTGTGTGTGTGTCCTTTTCGCTCCTTGTTGTAGTTGTGTATTTGTATATGGATTTATTTATTTGTACTGGTGTGTGTATTTGTATCTACATGTATGTGTGTATATGTATGTATGTGTACATATGTGTGTGTATATATGTGCGTATATGTGTGTATATGTATGTGTATGTATGTATGTGTGTTATATGTGTGTATGTATATATATATGTACATATATATGTGTGCATATGTATATATTGTGTATGTGCGCATGTTACTTTCTCTAAACTCATAGTACCTGGTATTACTGTATTGTCATTATAATGTTCTGTGTTCGTCTTGCTTATTTCTTTGTTTGTAACTGAAAATGAAAAATAAACCTCCTTGTAACTACTTTTTTTTTTTTTTTTTTTTTTTCACTCACTCATTCATTCAGAGTAATGCATAAAGATAAACTACCAGATTGTAACAATTGTATTTATTGTTCATAACTACACATTTATATATTAGTACATGTACTGGACATGCTCATGTCAAATTGCTTGTTAAATCCATGTCCCATCGCTCATGGCTGGGTCACAACAGAACGAACTTATTACAAATGGGTGGACAAACACACATTGCAGCAGTTTAATACCCGATAAAGGCGTGTATAATAGGGCAAAAGAGTATTGTAAGTCCATGGGTGGTAGGCTGGCAGCACCAAAATATGACAGTGAGTGCACTGGGTAATTTATACATACATAGTATCAAAACAACACGTTAACTCTGCTGGGACAATAGTTGGTATATGTTGGGGTAATATGTCGGTACCGAATATGTACAGAAGAATCGCTATAGCTAATGATAGAACAGTGCTTTATCATCAAGTGACAGCTACTGGCCTCTTATCAAGTGGGTTTGAGAAATGCGCATTGTTGAAATATCAGATATATCTTTACTGCCTTTTTTGTCATCATAACCTAGATACGCTGTGTGAGTTTCAAAGAGAAACAACCCACAGCAAGAAAATAAAGCCAATTCCTGAGCTATTTATAAACGCTACTTACTCAAACTTCATGCAGGAACAAATTACTCAGTGTCAAGATGGTCACATGACCCATTTATGTCTGTCGTGTGGCCCCAACAATGTGTGCAGCAAACACAAAACTCTGTGTTTCTTTTCTAAAACGTCGTCTGTCAGCCAGCAGCTCCCTAGCAAGCGAATTGTTTTCTTAATCTGCGACCACACAGACACAACACTGTCCTACTCCTTTGTGTGTGATTTCAGGCCTGACTGCCCTGATCAGAGTGACGAATCTTTCTGTGAACACCCTCTGTGTGACGCTTACACCTGTAAGAATGGTCAGTGTGTGCCTGGCAGCAAGCGTTGTGATAAAATACATGACTGTTTAGATCATTCCGACGAAACGAATTGCGAGGGTTATCAAAGGATTGCTGTGTCAAGTACATATCTGACTGCACCTGTGCTGATCAATTTTGATGGGATTAAAACCTTTATTCTGACGAAAATGAAACCTGGTGAACTATGTCCTGACACCCACTATCGTTGCCCTGGTGATGTAAATGACTGTCTGCCTGTATACACGCGTTGCAACGGAATGTATGACTGTGTTGGGCATGAAGATGAAGAGGGCTGTGAAGAAATGACATGTCCAGGGTTTTTTTCGGTGCCGATTATCCAGTGTCTGTGTTCACAGTGACCACATATGTNCCAGGAAGTGAAAAGCGATGGTGGTATGGGCAGTGAAGATATCTATAGGATTTCTTCCCCTGTGCCACCCCGGGCCCTGGGACAGAGAGGACAGAGACGGACAGAGAGACAGAGACGGACGGACAGAGAGAGAGAGAGAGAGAGAGATGAGAGTGGTGCGGGGGGAAGAGGGGAGTTGCAGGGATGAACAAAATACCAGGAAGTGAAAAGCGATGGTGGGTATGGGCAGTGGAGATATCGATAGGATTCTTCCTCCTTTGCCACCCCGGCCCTGTGTCTTTGCTTTGTGTTGTGTAGCGATGGCTGCATGCAGTCCACGCTTGCCTGCTCTGCTTCTTTGCTTTGCTTTGCTCTGCTTGCTTGTGGTGCTGTATGTAGTTGTTGCTTGGCACAGGTACTGACATCAGTGGGGCATTCTTGCGGCATTAGTCCCCTGGGTCGGCATAGCCTCTTTCACTTCAAGACCGATCGTGCGTGGTTTCCAACCACATCCTCCCAGAGGTGACCCACGGTAACTGGGCAGCGCAAGTACCCAGGCTAAATTCGACGGATCTAGAGGAGTCAGCCTCAATACAAAAAAAAAAAAAAAAAAAAAAAAAAAAAAAAAAGCTCCAACGGAGGATGCAATTTTTCCAACGGCTGTGAAGGCGGAAGAGAGCGACACCCCTGCTCCAGTTCACAGTAGTGGGGGGGGGGGGGGGGGGGGGGTATTATATAAGTATGAGTTAGGGCTTGCCTACCTATGCAGGAACTTTTTTCGGAACTTTTTTTTTTTTTCCAAAGAGTAAACTATGGGCGTATAATTCACTTTTTCTTTAGCTGAGATAGGGCACAGAGACAATGTGTACTTTTGTTAGCTGACGTGAGGTCGTGGATATTGAAAGCAGTGATACTCTGAGGCCAAGACCATAAAAAAAAAACGGTGTTAGGACCAGAGCACAATGTTTACAATAACATATGCCTTGGTGGCACTGAGGCCAGGCTTTGAAAAGCTTTTTTCTTTCTTTATCTTTGATAACTCCATTAATGTGTCGAAACAACTACGTGTGATGAAGTGAAACAACACCAGACAGCCATTGATTAAATAGGGCTGCTCTCTTCTCTTTGTCCAACTGGTTGAGGGTCGAAGTTTAGTGAGCGAGTCTGAAAAACGCACACAAAATTGTATAAATCTATATTGCTGTTGTTTTTGCCACAGGGAATTACTGCCGCATTAAAAAAAAAAAAAAAAAAAAAAAAAAAAAAAAAAAAAAAAAAAGTATGTTAAGCAAAACGAATGAATCATGTAACAGGTAAAGTAAATAAATCCTAAATCCACACACACACACACACACACACACACACACACACACACACACACACACACACACGCACACACGCACACACACGCACGCACACACACACACACACACACGCGCGCGCGCGCGCACAGAGAGATATATACCCTACCCTCTCCATCCCGCTCACAAACTGCTGGTATAGTATTGTTCCGTATGGTTTGTTATTTGTTTAATTTAAGATGTGTATTTTTCGTCGAGGTCTGGAAATTTGAGGTTCTGGTCATAGCCCTTAGCAGATGATTGGGCAAGTACAGTTTTATATCAATATAAAATGCGCGTTATCCTTACAAAACCCCCAGTTATTGTGAATTGTATGTCCGTTTATGTTGAGAGTTCTGGGGACCAAAGTGTTTTGGTTCCATCATAACACGGCTTGGTATCAAGCCATAGTCAAATGTAAAGTTTTTGTTTGTTTGTTTTGTTTGTTTTTGTTTTTGTTGTTGTTGTTGTTGTTGTTGTTGTGTGTGTGTGTGTGTGTGTGTGTGTGTGTGTGTGTTTCTTTTTGCCTGAGAGACGTGACCGCACAGTTGGCCCGGTTACGTGAATACCCCGCAGTTCGATGATATGTGTGTGGAATCTGTAGGCGAGCCGAAATCTTCTCCCGTGTTTTTTTTTTTTTTTTTTTTTTTTTTTTTTTGTACAGTATATTGCGTTTGCTACGGCACCGTAGATCCCAGTTACGTGTTTTTTTTTTTTTTTTTTTTTTTTTTTTTTTTTATCAAGTTATTGTCCTGAGCGCGCGGCGTGCATCTAGGCGCGTGCAGAGCCCACTAAATTTTTGGGCGGCGCTCGCGTTCCCCCATCAGCACTCTCCATTGCCCTGCTCCTTGTCTGTGTTGTGTTCCTGTTCGTCTGTGTAAAAGTGTGCGGGTAGGGGAAGGGAGGTGTGCATGTAGGGGTATTGAATATTATAAGTTGAATTGTTTGATTCAGGGTAGGATTATGTTATTGCACAATTTTGATGTGTATATGTCGTATGGTTATGCTGGTGAGCGTAAATTTTGATAATCAATAGTGAGACAGTTGATTAGCGAATTTTGTGCATTGTAGATGCTGTGAGTTTTGGTACAAGAATTTTGCTGAATCACGGAACTGGTGCAGGCTTTCAACTCTTCTGAGATTTCTGGTTAACCTCAGTAGTGAGCACTTGTGTCTCAACAGGTTATCTTCTTATATTTTCTACTTTTCACAAGAAAATGTAGCTTGTTTTGCTCTTTCGTGATTTTCTTTTGCTTATTAGGTGGTGGCACCTTAGGTTGGTTTTTTTGTTGTTTTTTTTTTTCCAAACGCAACAAACATACTACGGTATTGCACACCAGCCTTTTTCTGGGATAACATTCTTCTTAAAACTGAAAAGGCAGAGGAGTCAAGTTACTACTTTCCTCGGTCACAGGGGAGAAACAATCAGGTTTTGAAACACCGGTATCTGACCAGGAGTTATATGTTAGTGAGTTTTCTCCCTATTGGAGATCGTGTTCCCTTTGGAGACTGTGAGCATGCTGAAGGCTCATTTGGAGAAGCATTTACTAATCCCCATTCCTCCTCTCAAGCACATACTGTTAGTTAGGCAGAGTAATAAGAATCAACGTTATTTTAAAAGAAGTGCTCAAGGACACACACACACACACACACACACACACACACACACACACACACATATATATATATATATATATATCAAGAATATTACTAAAGCGCCTAATAAAATAAAATTTTAAAGTGCTCACCCCTTGGGGAGCAACATCTGTTAAATAGTATGGTAAAAGGAAATTTTAAAATCAAACAGATCTGTTTCGAGCGCTGGCTCTCCTCAGGATGGTTTTGGGTCGCCTACTGCCGGTGTTATATGGCCTAATGTCACTGTTTGCACGTGCAGATCGGCTGCACGTGTTGTTCGGTTTTTCAGGTTGTTTACAGTTCAGAGTGCGTTTGCTGACAACGATTTCCATTTGTGCCTGCAGTTGTTTACTATTTCTACTTTAGTATTTAGGGTTGCTAAGTATGGTTTGCATAGTATTAACCATTTTTCTGTTGAACATAGGTTACATCTTTTTAAATGTTATTGTATGGTGATGCCCTTTTTATGATTTTCCAGGATATGTTATAGTGTTTTTTTGTCTTTAAGTCTCCAAATATATTTGCTCAGTTCTGTTTGGTTTTTGTATTTTACTTTGTTGAATGACAATATATATATGACAATATATATCTATATACTCAACAAACATACTATGGTATGGCACACCAGCCTTTTTCAGGGATAACATTCTTCTTAAAATCAAAAGGCAGAGGAGTCGAGTTACCACTTTCCGCGGTCACTGAGGAGAAAACAAGCAGGTTTCGAAATACCGGTATCTGACCAGGAGTTACATGTTAGTAAGTTTTCTCCTTATTGGAGATTGTCTTCCCCCTTGGAGACTATAAGCTTGCTGAAGGCTCATTTTGAGAAGCATTTATTATTCTCCATTCACCCACTCAAGCACACACTGTTAGGCAGAAGTATCTACCACTGCAGATATGAATGCTTATCTCCCCTACTTTTTTTCAATCTAAGACATAAAAGCAAGCTTTGTTTATAAAACTGAATATTTCTTGCAGTCATTGCAACACCTAGCTGCTCTGTAAGTTGCTGGAACGGTGCTGGTACTTATCCTTGGAATGTATTAGTTCATTGTGTGTGTGTATATATATATATATATATATATATATATATATATATATATATATATATTTTTTTTTTTTTTTTTTTTTTTTTTTTTTTTTTTCAAAGAAGAATTTTTTAACAAACACTAATGACAATCACTCTTTAAAAAGACCAAGTATTTTATTTTTTTAAAAAACCAACCAACAAAACGTTAGGAGTAAACAGTGAAACGGGAATTTAGGGATATGGGAGAAAGAAAAAACACAACTGGGAATCAATGCCAAATAATCAGTAAATAGTCAGGAAAGGGAGGTGACAGTTAACTGTCCAAGGGGCAAACATAAATCAAGCAATGGCACAGGAATAATAACAGAGTATAATCAACTTTGTGTGTGCATGTGTGCGTGTGTGTGTGTGTGTGTGTGTGTGTTAACACTAGGCATTCACAGCAACCAATATTCTTACTTTTTTTTTAATGGCGTTAAACAGCCATTTACACACTCACTCATTCAGGAGAAAAAAGAATCCTAAGAATGTGAAGAAGAAGCAACACAATCCCCAAGTAAACATGGAAACAGAAATGATCAGAGAGAGGTACCGAAGTAATGAAACCAAAGCCCACAAAGGAAGGAAGAACTATGCCCTCTTATCTCCAGAAACTATACAAAAAAATGATACACCGTTACCCTGGAGATGGGAAAGCAATTAGGCACAGTCATACAACAAAACAAGACAACGCAACTCAATTGCTCAAAAGGAAAGTCTGTGAACGTGACCTATCCTTAAGAACTGGGGCAAGCTATAGGGGCACAAAAACAAATCCTACCACTAAGATAATTTTGAATTTACTGACTTACTGGCAAGGGAAAAGTTGGGACTAGGGGATCATCAGATGTTACGAGATCGGTCACCAGTTGTTACGGGATGGTGTGCGATGCGTGTTTTGCAATCTGACTCTCACCTGAAGAAGTATGGATGCGTGTACGACTTTTCCCTACACACACCAACACCACACGGACATAGATAGCCAGGCAAAAGTTAAGTTTCTACTTTCTTTTTTTTTTCTTTTTGCTGCCTGAACCATTACATAACAAACACATAACATATAAGAGGCATGAACATACGCAGCATAAAGCTCTCGCCACCACCAAAGGACGCATAACGATAATAGGTATGCATTCTCGAAAGATCGGCAACAATCGGTGGTAGTGGATGGCGCAGCTTCCAGCTAGATCAGTGTGCTGTCAAGGGTCCCACAAGGCTCTGTTTTAGGACCAAGCGCTTTTCTTGGCGTACATTAATGACTTGCCAGAAGAACTCTCATCACTGACACGCCTGTTTGCTGATGACACAGCTGTCTACTGTTTGAAGGCTCCAAAACCGACAAAGCTTACTTCATAAAGACCTCAAAGAGTTAGAAGCATGGGAGCACAGCTGGGACTTGACATTCCATACTGGAAAATGTGCTACTCTCCCAGTTACAAAATCATTCTCTCCTGAAAATTCCGACTACACCCTCCACAACCATATTTTAGAAACCGTCTCTACCTCCAAACTATCTAGGTGTTACCATCAGCAGTGACCTAAACTGGGACCTGTACATCAATGCCATCTGTGCTAAAGCCAACAAGACCCTCGGCTTCCCTAGAAGAAACCTGAGAGATCCCAGCAGTGCGCCTCAAAGAAACAGCCTATAAGACTTTTGTCAGACCGATCTTGGAGTACGCGTGCACCGTATAGGACCCGTATACACAAGTCAACATCAACAAGATTGAATCTGTCCAAAGACGAGCAGCACGGTTTGTGGTCAACCGGTACCACAACACACACCTAGTGTCACCGCGATGATCGACAAACTGCAATGGCCGACTCTGCAGCACAGACGCAAGGTAGCTAGGCTTGTTATGCTACGGAAAAGAATAGAGAGGTGATCGTCGACAAAAGCTGCATCGTGCCAGCCCCTCCCAGACAAAGAAGGAAGCACTCCCGCCAGCTCAACCCAATTCAGTGTAAAACCCAATATCGACAAGCTTCCTTCTTCCTCAGAACAATACATGACTGGAATAATCAGCCTGAAACAGCTGTGGCAGTGGACACCTTGGACACCTTTAAGTCTAGGGTGCCCCCCAGTCAGTAGTTAGTTAGATAATAGGTCTCTTCCCCCCTCCCTCTCCCCATCCCCACTCTTACCCCAATAGCTGTTTTCAAAATTTATTTTTCGGGCCCTGCTGTCTTAGATCAGCAAGGGACCGGCTAGCTTGGAAGGGCGAAAAGTGAAGCAACAGTAGCCTGCCAGAGAACCCACTTAGAGCAGGACTAGGTTTTTATCCTCACTTTTAGGTCTATCGCGTTCTATCATTTGTTTTTCTTTTCATTGCAACCCCCCCCACAAAACGGTGTAAAAATCAATTGGTGGTTGTGGCCGTCTATGCAGTAAAAGTAAAAGTGTTGTCACAATAACATATTTCTGTCACTCAGCAGGCCAGGCTGGCAGTGTTATCACGGACAGTCTATGCTCTTGGCCGCGTCCAGCCCGAATCACACAGTCTTCACACAGATCTGGAGTCACTCACGAAAGCAGTTCGTGGAGACCTTGCAGGAACACCCACACACCAGGACACACGTCAACACGACGGAAAACGAAACTGCTCATGGAGGTAGATTCGTGGATTCCTTCCAAGGACTCCCTCACAGCAGAAAAAACACAGTCGTGGTCCCGATGAACTCTGAAGCTCTTTCTTTCTCCAGTTCGTTGCTGACCTCACGGACAGCCCCCAACGGTTGGAGACGGTGGCTGGGCTCGTGCTACACTCTACACCCGGTTGGCAGTGCACACACAATATCTATT
>JADBJO010014521.1:0-26918 GCA_016801955.1 Conus betulinus
TGTTAATCGAGACAAATGATCTTGCCCAGTATGTTGATTGCGCGGTTTTGTTTAACATAACTATGAACGGACGACGAAAAAATTGCACTTTAAATTCTACTAGGAAATGGGTCAGAGACCTGTAGTAGTTATTTCTGGATGAAATTAAAAAAAAAGAGACCGAGAATGTAAAGCAGGAATATAATGTTAGCCAATATGCAGAGCAGCAGTAAAACCAATTTATAACTTTGACTTTCTAGTTCATGATTGCAGGATTATTTCTGATCTCAAAATACGGCTGATTAATCAATGATGCAGCTATGTTCTAAAATGACCAAAAGAATCTCTCCATGGATTTCATGGTTTTATGAAACCTTTGTATAAAAAAAAATCTGGATGTAGATTCAAAGTGCTGTGACATAGGTGAACATGTGACAATATTCACATTATTCTTTAATCAAGCGACAATTTGAAACGGTGAAACCAGTATTGGAGGAGGGCATGTTCAGCAAAAAAAGCATTACAACACAAAAAGTGCCTGGCCATTGTTGATCTCACAACGAATTCTAAAGGTTGGTTTTAGAATGGAATTACGCGTATATGCGCTGTCGAGTTTTAACTGCGGGATTTCGTAGATGAAGGGGGTGGAGGGATAATTCGTGGTGTGCAAAAACTGGGGTTAACAAAAGAACACGTCATAAGAGGAACAGAGAACAGTCTTATTGTTGAATGTTGCATATGTAATCGGATCATGTGTTTGGCCAACGTCTATATAAAATGTGGTAACTGATATCGATAAAACAAAAGGATGAAGGCATGTTTTGTTTGAAACACAAAAGATATTATGGGGATAGCATTAGGTTCATATACGAAGGTCAATTTGCCGTATTCATAAAAACACATTTACCAGGAGGTTATCAAACTATGACTTTGAGAAAGCTTCGATTCGGTTGGCTAGAATTTTTTTTTGAAAGTATTGAAGACAGCATTCGTTTTCCATCAGTTGCTGCAAATGCGTAGCAACCTTTGACAAAAATAATGAAACATGTGTTGTACTTTTTAATGTAAAAGATGTCAAGCTGGTTTTTAAGGGTGCGGATGCCGATAGGGTGACCCACTATTACCATGCTTCTTTTGTCTATATTTGAAATTCCAGCATAGATCACACACCGAAAATATAGAGAACCTAGGAATAGATATTAACACTGCCGACAGATAGACTTTCCCCCCCATTACGCAGAATCATACAAAATTTAGCTTAGCGAGGTGACACAACCCATCTAGCTTAGATCTGTATATACATGCCTCAAAATGTTTAGCCTTGTCTTAGGTTTGTAAAATGAATCGAGTAAAAACAGCAATGAATTGAATCAGTGTGGTTGAAAATCGAGACTCTATAACAGCTGAGGACTATAAGCAATTCAAACACACCACACCACACACACACACACACCACAACACACACACACACATCACCACAGGCGCGCGCATGCACGAGCACACACACACACACACACACACACACACGCACACGCACACACACACACACACCCACACTCGCGCGCGCGCGGGCGGGCGCGCAGTAACCACACACGCACCTATATGGGCAATATTGCACTAGGCCCACGCAGGCATGCCCGCACGCATGCACCAGAATCCTAGGTAAAAAACGCGGCGCGCGCACACACCCCACACACACACACACAACACCACAAAACACATTATATATATTTTATATTATCTAAATATCTCTTTTAGATAGATATATATAGATGTGTGTGTGTGTGTGTGTGTGTGTTTGTGTGTGGGTGTGTGTTGTTGGTCATTGTAACATTCCCGGATTACGCCTGCTCTATTCAATGATTTTCAACACACGAGAGTTATTGGATTTTTAAAACTGTCAGTAAATGGATGGGGGTGAATTTATTTCATCCCAATGAAATAACATGCTTTGATGGCGCAGTAAGACATCAGAAGATGTAGGGACTTAGCGTAGGTAATGGAGAACACCAAACTGTGGTGGGAACTTTCTGTTTTTTTTTTCCCCATGTTGATCGTTAGTAATATCTAGCGGCCGCCACTGTTGAGAAAAAAGGATGGTTAGAGCAGCAGTGGTAATAGTGTGGATGAGAGTCGTAAAACTAGCTGTAGTCGCAGTTGTTGTAGTATAAGTATTAGTATAGTAGTAGTAGTAAAGTAGTTAGACGTAGTAGTAGTAGAGTAGAAGTAGTAGTGTCGTTGCTGTTGCAGGATGTTAAGTAGCCCGGCAGCATCAGCATAATGTATGTCTCGCCGTTCGGATTGATGGTGGAGTGTGAAGCAAGCAGTAGCCGGAAGAGGGAAGAGGTGAAGGAGCACCATTAATATTGCAGCGCTGATTGTACATTTACCTCAGTTGATAGACTGCGGACTGTAATTGGTTCGGGTTTTGAAGTTGAGGTTTCGATTCGCCGGCCGTTTTGGGATGGGACTTTTGCCTCCAGAGGGTTAAAACGTTTTTGGGTCTGGTCATTCCCAAAACAGTCCTTGAATGAGACTTATAAGCCGAGATTGATTTCGTGTATATGAACGCAACGGCAAATAACATCTTGCACAAAGTAAGATCCCCTTTCCACTCTTTCGGAACCAGCAGGGTTCCGTGTTTGACCGGGGGTGTAGAGATATGTGACATGTGACACATAGCTTGCATCCATCCTATGTGAGAAGAATGAGTAAGGACGGAAAAAGAAAGATGAGAAAGTTATATTGACGCAGTGGATATAAGAAACGATAATGTAGTGCCAGAGGGCAGGGCAGCTCTTCAGTGGATCTACCCAGGTAGACGTCCGTTGGATTGATGAAGCGTGTAGATTGTAAAGCGCTAGAGCTGGTTTTTAAAAACCTACTACACTCTCACTACACTATACTGCTCACTGCTGCGGTATAATTCTCCTACTATACTACTACTACTACTACTACTACTAATTGTCAGGCACTGGAAACTGCTGTCCTTTAGGGTTTTTCTCTTCGTTTTTTTTTTTCTTTTCTTTTCTTGACCGGTATGACCGGTAATCACATTCGTTGCGACAAGATGAATTGTGTTATCCGTCCCCTTTAACAGGTGAATAACGTTCTCACCCTCCCTTGAAAGGTGAATGTTTACTCCCCTTGCGGAGTGAATGATGTTATCCGTCCCATTGAGAGGTACATGTATCTCTCCCTTGAGGAGTAAATGATGTTTATCTCCCCGTGAAGGTGAATGACGTTTCTCCCTTGGCACCAGCCTCTGCAGAGCTTCATCACTGGATCGTTGTCACAGACGTTCGCGTGACAGAGGTTCAGCCTTGCAGCCACAGGATACAATCCCCGTGTGCTCTCACCATACACCTTCGTAGAAGATCATGGAAATGCTTGCTGGTCAGAGAGGTTTGTCGACAACATTTCTCTGGAAAAAACTGGACTAAAGTTTGTATAGTTTTTCTTTTATTGGCATCAGTAAGCTTACAAAAGTTAATGAAACGGGTTATCAAAAAAAGATGGATCAAAAGAAATAGCCGCGTGTAACCCACAAACAAAACCAAACAAGCAAACCAACAAAACGGAGGAGGGGTTAGGAATATCAAAGATAGAAAAGGTATACACCGTTCGTAAGGGGACAGGATAGGTTGAAAAGGTAGGTATCAATGACAACATGACGAATGGAAAAAAGTGACAAGTGTCCTTTAGAAATAGCTCTCTCTTGAATAGTATCGGGTTAGACACATCTTTCCTGCAAATTCAACATCTTTTAAGAGATGTTCGTTTTCTTGTAAAAATGTTGATAACAACGCAGAGAATCCACCATTCATAGAGGAGTCCCAGCATGGGGCCACTCTTCGTAGTGAAACAAAGTACAAGTAGATAATGAGGGGTTGGTCTCGCAAAACTGGGATTTCTCAAGCAAGAGATACCAATTTTTTGAATACCAAAAAGAGATTTCTTGAGTTGACTGAAGAGTTTCCGAAAAGGAAGACATAAAGTAGGCTGAATATGCGGGGGATGGATAGTGTCAGTTAAAGCACGATTTTCCAAGGCTGGTCTATCGTAATTCAAAAGCGAAGGGGAACAAGAACGCAAGGACAAAAACCACACAGTATATCAAACTAAAATGCCAAGTCAAGAGTGACGTGTAGTGGCTATGTTTTTTAAGAATAGGTTTGGATATTGAATATCAGTCCCTTTGCCTCAATGGCGTAAACAGCTAGATGTGTGTGAACAGACTTTAAAAAAAATGATTCTAAAAATACGAGGGAAAAATAAGTGAAATTAACAACATCACGTGGGTGCAGATACAATATGTCATAATCTTCCTGTAAAGGAATAATTTAAAAAGAAGTACAGCTGAAGGTGAATAAACGTAATTTTTTTGCAAAACCAAACAATTCAGCATCACCCAATATAATGTACTATGAGTATGTTACAGTTTCTGGAGGCGAACATGTCAGAATACTAAGCATAATATAGAAAGCTGTTTTAAAAAAAAACTAGTAAAGAATTAAAGAGGAGAGAACAGACTAAGATTTGACCCTAATTCGTTAATGACGAAACACACAAAAATGTCAAAGGTCTTGAACTTTTCTATAACTATTTTGTGTATAAGTGTATATCATAAATCAACCTAAACCCTCTAACATTTGAAGAAAATAAAGAACAGTGCTGATATGTATGTATGTATTGCAAACATGAAGTTACGACATTATATGTGTATGTATGCATGTACGTACGAACGAATTACGTATGTATGTATGTATGTATGTATTTGTATGTATGTAGGTATGTATGTATGTATGTATGTATGTATGTATGTATGCATCTATCTATCTTGTATGCATGTATGTATATCTATTAATCTATCTATCATTTACATTTACATATAAGCGCTGCATGGAAATGCGCCGCACAGAAGTCAGTAAAAGAGGTGTTCAAATCGACGTCGTCATGAAAGTAATAAATAAAAATAACCATGTCAATAAAGGCCTAATATTTTCCCGAACATCCTTCCACCGACTGCTACACGTATACAAACTGGCGTTAGATTGTCTTTACAACTGGACGTGTTCATGTAATGTTGATTGCTTTCCTTTATTTTGTCGTAAATGTGTGGTGGTAGAATATATATAGGTAAGGCGAGGGTAATGTTGCTTATAGCTGAGCCGACCGCAAAGGGCCATTTTAGGACTGCCAAGCGTTGAAAGTCAACTCAAAAGTTATTTCATTACACACACCGTTTAATCATATCTCTGAAACACACACCCAAAATTTTGTTTTGAAGCAGAGCTAGGATTTCCGACGTGGACTATCATAACTTGAATCTTAAAAGATTTGTCAGGAGCTACGAACACTGTTGTTTTGTTTCTTTCCGTCTAGGATGATGAAGAAAAGGGAAGAATGATGACCTTATTTCTATTTTAATTCAAGTAAGAGCCAACTTTCAGAGCTGTAGACAGCAGAATGGATATCAGCCAGATGATGGCAAAGTAGCCTGGAGGCAGTCCTGCGTGACGTGAGTCAAGTTGGTCAAAAAAAAAAAAAAAAAAAAAAAGGAAAAAAAAAAGGAAAAAAAAGGGGGAAAAGGAAGGAAAAAAAAAAAAAAGACCCTTTGCAGTGAGGAGTCATCTGGTTGATCACATAGAACTTTTAAGGTTACTGCCTGAAAAAGCAATATTCTGTTATCAGTAAAGAGAAAGTGCGCTCCGACTTTCGAAGCGAACATACACCTGTATGGTAAAGCACCTGTATATGGCATACTAACCCTTGCGAGATTGACTGGGAGTTGGCGCTTACAAGGCCACTAACCTCTTTGCACGAAGAAAAAAAAAGACCAGAAGATGAGGGTGTCCCATTTATCTCTTTGAATGAAACGGACCACTTAGTGTGTGGCTGCGGCGTTTACTAGCTATTCAACCGTTTGCATAAAATTGACCGAAACCGTGGAGGCGAGAGAGAGAGTGAGAGAGGGAGAGGAGAGATGGAGAGGAGAGAGGAGAGCGAGGAGAAGAGAGCGAGAGAGAGCGAGAGAGAGAAGGGAGGTGGAGGGCGGGACGCATTTACAAGGCACTAACCTGTGAGCTGGGGGAGTCCAATTCTTCAAGGAATTGACCGATGTTGTTCTGATTTGCTTTGAGACATTTGACATGAACCAGTGGCTTTTCCCCCTTAAAAAAAAATCCTATCCCTATGGACTTATCGCGCCGCACACCCACACGCCCCGCGCATGCGCACGCACCCACCACACACACACCCACACACCACACTACCCACACGACCCGCACGCACGTCCACGCACGCACAGCACGCCGCACCGCACACCTATACCAACAGACACGACACGCACCACGTGCACGCACGATGTAGGCACGCACGAACATCACGTACTCACATACCACAGCCAGTCAATAAAGATGGGACTAGTATAAGGACGCGTGAAAGTATTCCAAAACTAGAGGATATTAACAGTGAATCGGAAAATGGGAGGCCCAGATCCATGATGACCCGTCCAAACCGCTTTGGTGAGTGAGAATCTGCAAGCCATAGATCTCTGATGACGTCAAACGCTCTGAAGGGTGTGAACATCTGCAAGCGATATATCTCTGATGGGACGTTCAAGCTCCTTCTGATGGGAAAATATGGACGAGATTATCATCATATGATGGTCAAAAACGCGCAATCTACTTGGAATGGGACAGGACTAGAGATCCATGATGACAAGCAACAGCACGGCCCCGGCCACAGAGCCGCCACTCGTAGTTCATGCCTTCAGCAATGGTTATCAGCCTGACCAACCTAAGCGACGAAAAGATCTGGCCACAACACATCAAGCTGACTCGTACTGGTTTATACAGAGGGTTAGACCATACAGGAGGAAATTTCTGTTGACGGACAACAGGGGTCGTTCATTTCCACTTTTCCACAACAGCCACTTTAGGCGGGATATATTAATGACATGGTTTCATTTAAATCTTCGACTGCACAATCTTAAGCTAAGTCATACAAACAAAGGAGAACATAAACGGACCTACCAACAGTGCCTGCTTAACACCATGCGGTGCCACTATAAAATGCTACTCGGCTAAATTTGGCACCCACACCTCCTGTCAGCTAATATTAAACATCCTCATACATGCTTTTAGCATATTCATAAAGTTTGCCTTGTTGTCAATGTTTGCTGATATTGACCACAAAGTTTGATATAACTAGGAAAGCAAAGCCTTTTTACGTCCCTAAACTGCAATCTATAAATTACGAGTATTTGAAAACAGCCCCCGGACCAGTCCAGCAATTTAAAGGGAACCCACATGATCAATTGATACCTACTACTTTTTACAACACGCTTGGTATTTTAACCAGTGTTGCTGTTTTAATTCGATCCTCCTGATAATTCCTTGGTATTACAGATCCATTACAGTTTATTAGCTACATCACACACAGGAGATTACTCTATAAATTATTAGAAGATATTGGCAGCGACCTCTTCATTTTAAGGTGAGGTAAGATGATCGATCTGGTCCAATTCTTGGAATAAATTCTTTTAATTTACAACACAAACCGATTTTAAAACCAAAAGAGCCAACGTCCCTATAAAATTTATATTAAACACGGACTAGTCCGGTAATGTCTACGTCCAGACCGAGCTTTTCACACTTTTTTTGAAACACACCAAGGGTGCATTACGTCCCACTGTCTTACTACAAGAGGAAAAAGCTCTCTCCCGATCCGAGGACGTGACTCCCGTCAGATTTCTATTTTGAATTCCCCGTGCCACAGTCACCTGCACACTAAACCATCCCCTTGAAACCGGTGTACTCCAAAATGTTTGCCCACCTTGTTTTTCACCTATCCTTTTAACGCATAAACTATCAAACTCATCAAGTATAATTTGTTTTTACTACGCCGGTCGGCTTCCTACAGTCCGTCTACAATGCTCGTGTCATCACCGAGGCCAGATACATTGTTTTCCCTTCATGACCCATGTCCTAGATCCTAGTCGAGCCTCTTTCCTTACTGATCCTTGGCAGCTCTCAGGTGGGAGATGATTTTTTTTTTTTCTGACAGAACACCTAACTCGCTGGCAAAAACCTCTTCTCCCACAAAAAACCTAATTCCCTTTCACTTCACTCCCTTTCGAGATCTTTAACCTTCTGGAGAGACGAGAGAGAGAGAGGAACCGATTGAGGAGAGGGGGAATGGGCGGGGGAGGGAAAACGAGGAGAGGGGAGGGGGGGGGGTGGGGAATAGAGGGGAGGGATGAGAGGGGGCGGAGACGGAAGAGGCTAGAGTGAGGCGATGGGGGAGGGAGGAGTGAGAGAAGGTGAGATGAGGCCGGAGGGCGAGGAAGGAAGAGTGGGAGGCCAGATGCAGGAGAGAGGAGAGAGAGCGTACGGGCCGTGCACAGCGGTTATTCATTGGCCAAGCAAGAAATGGCATCACAACCGGCGATACTTGGACGAGTCTGTCACAAACAGGGGCCACACCATTACAGCAACACACACACACACACACACACTCTCTCTCCTCTCGTCTCTCACTCTCTAACTCTCGCCCTCTCTCACTCTCTCCTCCCATCTCTCTCTCACACACACACCACACACACACCCACACACAAACCTTAGCAATATTTACCCAATGTTTTTTTTCCATATTAGATCAAAGGACACGATGCCCTCAGACGCAGTCATCCTTGGGGCCAGTAGGTTTCTGAATTGTTTCGATCCTCCTCGGCTTTTAGTAACACCACGGCTTGACTAGACAGTTTAGTTTTTACTTCATAAGCTTCGTACTTTGAATATTACTTTTCCCTCGGACGACACCTTCGGCCAAGAAACGATGTTCAGTCGGGAGTGGGGTGGTGGGGGTGGGGGGGTGGGTGGGGACGTATTTCTTTCTTCGTGGGCTCAAACTGAACCCCCTGTCGTATGTATCAAATTGACCAGCAAATGAACCATCGGCTTTCCATGGTAACGCATCGACACGCTTCTTGCATAATCTGACTGGTTTCCAGAAATAGTCATTTTGTGAGATGAACCATCATGGAGTTCTATGCCATGCTTTAAAGACCAACCATTATGTTGAAATTGAAACAGATAGTAACTTACTTAGTTCTTTAAACTTTTGTGCTTAGATCTTAGATAAATTATCCAAAAACCGCTAAGAGAAAACTGTGGACAAAACGAGGTACCGACAAACACGACGCGTGTTCGACCCTCTTAGGTCTTCTTCGGCAAGACCAATATGACATGACATTGGACGATTCTGGGCACTTAGCTTTGAGAGTCTTCAGCGCAAGGTAGGCAGTGTGTGAGTTCACACGAGGGCTGTTAGAAGGGAGATAATGTTGTGAGTCAAGGTAGTAATGATGATAATTATTAATGACTGATAGGAATATTAATAAAGTTCAAAATATTGAAATAATGAATCAAGACAGGATACTATTACTACTACTTTTGGTGATGAAAAGGCAATAGCAGTTGTAGTATGGGAGAAAGGAGAGAGTGGGTTAGAGGAGTTTCTTAAACACTCATGGTTGGCGTGGCAACATTGCTTAGTCGTGATGCTGTGGTGATGGAGATGTCAATACTAACAATAGTATTACTGATGATACTGCTAACAACTTATTGATAGAAGGTAAAGGAACAAAAGCATGATAACAGATTTATAGTTAGAAAATACCAATCATATGATAATCATAAATACCACATAAATCCAGAAAAAAAACACCTGAGTGTAAAAGATATTGAAAACAACAATAATAATAACGAGAATAAAATAAATAATTAAAACAAAATAAACGCTAAACCAGACACATACAACACAAAAAATCCTAATAAATAGCTACCTAAACTATTCGAAAAATGATTAGACAGTGGTATAAAAAAATAGAACTAATAAGAACAAAATCACACATTTAATAATGTAATGATAACGACAGGTATTAATACAATACTAAACGGGATTAAAGCACACACACACCACACACCCAACAACCAACAAAACAACACAACACACAGCAACGACAGCAGCAACAGCACAGCAACACAGCACCACCAAGGGGAGGAGGGAGAGAGGAGTGACAGGAGAGAAAAGAAGGAAGAGAGAAGGGATATAATCATGGGAAAGATGTGGGAGGACAGGAAGAACAGAAAGGAGAGGGAAGGTGTGAATTATGGGAAGGATGGGGGAGAACAGGAAGAACAGAAGGAGATGGAAGGTATGAATTATGGGAAGGATGGGGAGGGACAGGAAGAACAGAAAGGAGATAGAAGGTATAAATTATGGGAGGATGGAATCTAATAGGTATATTAATCAGATTCAGAAAACTTTATTATCTCTCGTTAAACGAGAAATTACATTCGTGAGCGCTGCCCTAAAAGTTAAGACATACATATTTTATAGTTTACAAACGTCACACTGAAAATTAAAATTACTTTCAAACAATAAAACATGCGTGTATCACCAAAATGGGAATTTCATTCTTTCTCCTTTTGGTAGTGAAAAAAAGCATGTACTCAGCCACTCATAATTATATATACATACATGTGTGCACGTATGAGAAAGAGAGAGAGAGAGAGAGAGGAGAGAGAGCAGAGAGAGAGAGAAGAAAAGAGAGAGAGAGACAGAGACAGACAGACAGACCAGACAGAGAGACAGAGAGAGAGGTGGTGGGGGGTGGGGGAAAAGAGAGAGAGGGGTGATTTATCATTAAAAAATCATTAAGATAAGACATATTCCAGACATTTTCTATTCTTCATTGCTCCAGGACATGCACACATAACACACACACACACACACCACACACACACACACACACACACACACACACACACACACCCCAGCATCTATACTTTTCCGCTTGCTCACAGACATACCCACCCGCGCACATGCTTAGTCACAGGTGATCCACCATCTCTTCTTCTTACACGCTGTGTTTGTTTATAATAATATGTATATAATAGTTTTCATATTAATTTTGATTGTAACTATATACTAATGATAGTGATGCTATAGGAGGCTGGAAAAGTGGTAAACTTGAATGTCAGAATTATTGTAAAGAATAGTAAGTATATTTATGATAGTAGTACATATAAACATTGGTAATAGTAATGAGTTGTGACAAAAGGTGTACTGATTAAATAAATAGATAAAATGAAATTAAAGAATATATATATATATATATATATATATATATATATATATGTGTGTGTGTGTGTGTGGTGGGTGTGTGTGTGTGTGCGTGCGTGCGTGCGTGCGTGCGTGCGTGCGTGCGTGCGTGCGGTTGCGTGCGTGTGTGTGTGTGTGACTTCATACTATAACTAAAATTGATTTTTTTTTTTATTATTTCTATTTTTATTATTCTATTTATTTATACTACTATCTTTTTTTTTTCAATTGTTTTATTTATCTATATATTATGATGATGATGATGTGATGACATCCCCATCGCCATCGCCACGAAGACTGTTGCCACGGCAACCATGGTGTATAAGAACCCTCTAACTCACTCTCCTTTCTCCCACACTATAACTACTATTGCCTTATTATCCTGCCTACCTTGCGCTGAAGAGATCTAAGCTAAGTGACAAATTCGTTCATTTTCATTGTCCTATTTGTTTGTGTCTTGCAGAGTTAGCTTTTCAAACTGAACGGTTTGGAAATGGAAAGTGAGTTGGTGCTAAGCTGAATCCCAATCACCAGTGTCAACTTCATGATGGTTTACATCACACAGCTTTGTTCATTCATGGGGATTCTCCTCAGTGCTGGCATTTCCACACAACAACGAAGTAGGAACGTTTTCATACATTGACCCGATTTCTGGGGCTATGGAAACTCACCAACATTTGTCCAGGCGTAGAATATGTCACGAGTCAAAAAAGTAGCGACATCACCATCCAACGGGCCAATGCTTCAAAGCTGCGAAAGACGGTTGTTACCACAGACCCTCTCACCAAGGTGTGGTATTTGGGGGTATGTGAGCATGTCAAACCTTTCTGTACACTGCGCGTGCAGGTGCCTCTAGGTATGTATGTGCAGGCTCGCATCCGACGGCTGTCGTATGACTGTGATTCCAGGAACTGGAAAACTGAAATGTTATATCGTCAGACTGGTTGTTTCAGCATTGAATGCAATGTTCATGATTTAGAAGAGAGTTTTCGTGGACTCAGATACAAACAGTATGCTAAAAGTAGCATAAACAGTCCTCTGGTTGATGTTCACTTTGAGCCTGTGAAGTCTCGTGGTTTTTGTTGTGAAGCATGTCCAAAAACATTTCCACACGTTTAATTACACCACATATGAGCTGTTCAAAACACTTTTTCATGAGGTTTACTTTTCAATTCCAGTACGCTTATGACACATGTTTGAGTTTTCAACAAATCCAATCATCTAAGGAGAGGTTCGACGATTATAATTTCATTTTCCTAAATCCAGTTACAGCTGTAAGGGAGATAGAAAGTGCTGTCACCACACGTTTGACGCCTATAATTATGGAAATTTCCTACCTCCAAATCTTTGATTTTCTATGATTGCCAGACGAAGAATGGTTTGATACTGCTCGTGTCAGTGCTTCCTACAAGCAAACAGCCAGTGGAGTTGTCCCATGGTTTATTCAACTGTTTCTGTGCCATACTATTCTGATTTTCAACCTCACCTTCACTGTAATCAGAGGACAGACTGTGAAGATGGACGGGATGAAACAGGGGACTGTCCCTTCAGCAGTGCTGACTGCAAGGGGCTGGTTGCATCACGTGACAAGTGTTTCACGTCAATGCATCGTGTACGTAGTGTGCCCATTGTGTTTTCTGACACTGTGTGCCAGGAAACAGGTGGATCTCTAGCGTCTGTGAAAACAAGCAAGGAAAAGGTGGAGTTCCAGCGTGTACTGTCCAGGTATCTCACCTTTGCAGCAGCAGTAGGGATGAGGTCAGGCTGGCATTCTCTTCCCTTTCTATACAGCAAGTTTCGGGCGTGGTTTGATGGCAGCTTGATTTACAACATGAAATCATATTAATTCACATCGTCGGTACATTCCTTCCAGGATTGAACAAGATATGTATGCCACACACCGGTGGATTCAGGACCCTGGAGCATGGTAACATTGATTTATTCATATGTGAAGTCAAAATTACCGTCACGTGGTGCTCTTCATTCTCCTGTGTCATTAGCTCAATCATGGCCGTCAAAATACGTCTACACCAACACGCGGCAACATTTGTTTGTTTTGCTCTAACTAGTTGTGTTGCACACGTGTTTCTGTTGTCTGATGTCAAGTGGCACTGTATGAAAGCGACAGAGGGTAAAGCCCTATAAATGGTTGAACATTAGCGACCCACAGTCTGGCGACACAGTATTTTGAAGGAAGGCGGTTCCCCTACGTCCCGTTTAGATGCGATGACGACGTGACGACAGTGCATCACACTTTGCTGTGTGACATCACACGGGACTGTCCCGATGGAAGCGATGAGTTATTCTGTGAATTTTCATGTGCGGGGTTTTCAGTGTTGGAACCGCCAATGTGTGTTTACTCAGTCAGCACTGCAATCAACGCGCAGATTGTCTGGATGATTCCGATGAAATTGAGTGTCCCGATGATGCTACCTACCATGACCGGATCAAAGAGGAAGACATGAAGCGACAACAGTTTTACGTGGATCTGGATGGGGCAGGTTACTTCACCCAACAGCTGATGACAGCTGCCACTCTTGTCCTCATACTCATTATCACTGTATAACTGAGTGGCTGTATGTACTGTCTGCCTGTCTAACTAGATGTAATGGATTCTCTGACTGTGTATATGGAGAGGATGAGCACGAGTGTGAGACAATGAAATGCCCTGGTTTCTACCGATGTCGAGCGTCCAGAATCTGTGTGCACGGAGATCATCTGTGTGATGGCTGGGGTCAGTGTCCACAAACGTGATGATGAACTGATGTGTGACAGGAGCTGCCCTGAAGGATGTCAGTGTCAAGGTCATGTTTTCCTGTTTCAGAACCTTTCTTTTCTGGCTTTTTTCCTGAGCTGCGATACGTAGATGCAACAGGTTCAAACATGTCACTGAATGATTTCCAAACAAATACTTATCTTGTTACTTTGATTTTACATTAGAGTTCTATTTCCAATATTTTCACACACTAGATTTGTACACTTGAAGGATGTCGGTCTTGCTCATAACAACATCAGAAATCTTGATATGGCTGTTTTTCTTTTTCTCAGCTACCAAATTTACGAAGTCTTTGGATAAGAATAACCCTCTCAGCAAAATAACATGAAAAACGACGAAGCAGATCGTGTATTTACTGAATGGACTGGACTTGTCCCAAACCGATGTTAATATCCTTTATACTAGCGTAACTCTGTATCTCCTCACTGAAAAATGTTGAATGCGTCGTTTTGTGCTGTTGAAACAATTAGTCGGACTGGGTTAAAAAAACTATGCCAATAATCAAGAGCTGGATCTAAGGGGAATAGGCTTGACAGTTTTCCGTTAGATATGTTGTCAAGGTCAGATAAAATTACGAGCCGTCTTTATTCATCTAACTACAAATTTTTTGTAAGCATCTGCTTCCTAAACACTCGGAGGAAGTCAAGTGTGTTCTCTCGTCTCGCTGCAGCTTCCGTCATGCGCAACGCTGCTACCAAGTGAGCTGTCCAGGGCTTTCTTTGGGCTGACGGCTTGTGACCAGTGTGGGCAGGGCTGGTGGCCTGCCTGGCCACTTCGTTCAAAGTCAGCCACATGGTTGGACACCATTTCATGACGGTCATTTCCAATTTGCAGTTTGCTGATACCTCTATGGGGATGCCACGTCGCCATTGTTGTGGCGGCAGACCTGATGTTTCGCGGAAGATACATGGAGACTGAAAAATCATGGACCAGTGGTGTTACCTGCATAACTGGCTGGTTTTCTGTTCGTTTTGTCCAGTACAGTGTCGCCGATGATCATATGGTTTCATTACTAGGTATCATGTAATTAGTGTTCGTGTTCCTAACGGGTGTAGTGAGAGTCAAAGGACATCTGATGGATATAGTTTAGTACAGCAGTGTGGATGCTTGGAATCCTATTGGCATCAATCCCATTTCTCCCAGGGCTGTCCCACTGGGGCCTCCAAGGTCAGTCAGGTCTGTGTCGTCTGGCTGGTAGTTGACCACTTATCTCTCCAGGCAAAGGTTTACGTGCAGGCTCACAGTTATTGGGGGCGATCAATTTCATTCTCTGCTCAATGATTGCAGCTGGGCATGAATGGCGGCAAGGCGTCCTACTCTGGCAAACGCCCAAATACAGGTTAACACTCACTCACCACACAGCAGATTAGTGTATTCCTCCATTCACGTGTGCTGAGAAAAGTGTCTGTCATAGACGCCTGCTGGATGGTTGGTATTTGGTAGTGATTATGACGATGACTTTACATGGTGTTGGCGTTTTCATGTGGCCTATGGCACCGTGGTTGTGTTCGTGTTACCACTCAGTTCTGCTCTCAACCCGCTGCTGTACATGTGGGGCAGTAAGGACAGCGCAGCAACGACAACAACAAGAAATCAAACTGCTGCAACATGTACAAAGGTCGTGCCAATGACAGCTGGTAAATAAAGAGGAAACAATCTAATAGATGAAATACATTATTTATTTGCTCTATAGGTTGTCCCACTGTATGTTTCAATCATTGCTTTTTTGTCCCTCATACATTTTGCCCACGCTTTCGCCTCCAGGAGAATCCAGTTTGGATAAGATGATTACGGCCCTCTTTATTGATATAAATCATCCTGTACTTTTGTCTTTTTTATTTTCTGTTCTGATGGAGTAGGTAGAAACTGTATTGGCACACAAAAAATTTCCGGTGTAAAATACTAAAGTCTACTGGTGTACACTCATATACAGTTTCTTATATGCACTTATGTACATATACTAATGTACACGGATGCGCAGACGGTGAGGTATACTCACGCTCTGAGTTATCTTCAAGTGGACACTTCAGTAAAACTCCACTGACCATCTGCTGTCCATTTTAGACAGTTCTATTTAACATTGCACACTTGACTCTGAACTGAATCACCCTGGAAGACCGTCAATGCATGAAAGACTCCAGAGTCCAACATCAGTCTGTACACACAAGGGCAATTTGAGTGTCATTAGCAGGCAGCTCTTCAGTCGACTCTACCCAAATAGGCAGACCGCAGTGTCAATAAGAGTGTCCATTGTAAAGCACTTAGAGCTTGCATGGTCTCTGGCCGAGGATAGGTGCTGAATTATTACTGTCAACAACAACGATGATAATGATAACGACAACCAACACGGCGTCTTCAGTTCTGGTTTCATGTATTATGCTTCCGTGTTGTGTCTTCAGTCTGTTATGTTTCATGGGCAACCTCCTTCCATCTCACCTTTCCCTGAGTTACCCTGAGTTTCCACCACTACAGTGTGTGTGTGTGTGTGTGTGTGGTGTGTGTGTGTGTGTGTGTGAGAGAAGAGAGAGAGCGAGAGAGAGAGAGAGAGGAGAGAGAGAGAGAGATGCATGCCCATTGTTGGTACATTAACCCTTTCAGAACTGACGACGTTTGAGGGGTCGTTCCTAACCCTCCCAGCATGACACGTTTAACTGTTCAGTTGAAACTCTTCACAATAAAAAGGCACAGACAGGCACATATATCAGTTTTAAACATGTTTAATTTGCATTGTCAATGAGCATGGCTCTTTGATATAAATGGGGGATCAATGGACTATATATCATTTTATCAAACATTTCATTCTAAGAAGCTTCGTTCCTACTTTTATTTTGAAATGCATATTAAAGAAAAAAATAAAAAAAAGGCCCAACCCGTGTCATAGTGGAAAAAAAAATTTGCAAGTGCGTAAACTTATATGGCCTTTACACGTACAGTTTTTTCAGTTATTTGTTAACCATTGTCCACACTTGACATTTCATCTGACATTTGCCTTACTGTAAACTAACTTCGCTGGCTCATGGGTCTGGAAACAGATAACTAAAGAACCATCGCACATCAGTCATATTCGCTAACATGAAAGCAGAACACGATGACAGACGTAGGCAACCACACAATTTCTTTACTTCATTATTTATGTGTGGGGCAGGGGGTCAGGGTATTTGATTTGAATCGAGGACTGACACTAAACTGAAAGTGACACTACTTGATTTGAATCAAGACTGATTACACAAAATGATAAAGATCTCTCTCTCTCTCATCTCTCTCTCTCTCTCTCTCTCTCTCTCTCTCTCTCTCTCTCTCTCATGTTTTTCATCATCATCATCATATCATCATCATCATCATCATCATCATCATCATTATTACTATTGTTACTATGATAATGATTATCATCATCATTGTCTTTATCCTAGTGGCTTCGTTTTTCATTCAACATTCATTTTATGCCCCAACTGAAGACAATAAGCGATTGTTTCGTTCTTTGTTTTCATTGTCCTGAATGTTGTTTATCTTGCCTGAAGAAGACCAAAGAGGTCGAAATACGTCCTTTTTGTCTTGGGATTTGTTTGTCCCTTTCGTCTGGCGGAATGATAATATTTCTTCTGTTTAAATTTGTTTTAAAGTTATGACAGAGGCGTCATTGAACTGAAAATATTTACCATGTTAGTAAAATTCTAGTTTTTGTTGTTGTTGTTGTTGTTGTTCGTTTGCTTTTTTTACTCCAGCATTCTTTTAAATTTCAAGATAAGATGAGAATACTAGAAGAAAAGTGTGTGTGAAGTCTACTTACATGATGATAGGAAATTATATATCCCCATAGCTATTGATGTAAGAATTCAACAACAAATTAAGAAGGCTTTGGTGTTGTTTGGTCTATATGTGCATTGTGGGAAAAGATACGAGTTGGGTTCTTTTAGGATGGAAGAAATGGGGTTTCAAAATAGACGGCTATGATAAGAAACATATCTAAGAAGAAAAAAAAAAACTCGAAGAGAGAAAGACGGGTCTGAAAAAGAAAGAGGAAGAATGTGCTACCTGCCTAGCTAGTACGGAGGGAGCCGACTATTGACGGAGACTGACGAAGACCCCGACGATGATGACGCGTCTGACACATGACAAGAAGCGACCAATCAGGGCTGGGCATGGGGAACTCGGGGAGTGCGGACTGCCAAAGATGCTCCAGCGTGCGTGAGAGACACATTGTGGGGAAGGGCCGCACATGAGGTAAGTTTGCCATTTCTAGTCCAGTTCTGTTGATCCGAGTATCCCATCAATGTTCGATAACGATGGAAACAAGCTAAGAATATCGAGGTAAGGCAGTGTACAATTTCCTTCTCATAGGGTCTGATGTGCCTGGGGATTCTGTGGCTACTAGTTGCAAAAATGTTCAGTGTAAACAATTTATGCTAAACTGCAGGCAGTGTCTGTAGGTTGGCATGCACCTTTCTAACCATTTTCATGAATGATTGAAGAAACAAGTGAACAATCCTTGTCGGGTTCAGTAAGGGACCACAGAGTCAGGAGTCACGTCGCACACTCACCACTCAGCAACAAGACCCAAGAGTACACGGCATAAACATCCACACACATTCCTATTGGGACTCGGGGGCCTATCACAGAAGAGGGAGAGTAGACAGAGTGTGTGGCGAAAGGAGTTTAGAAGAGGAAAAGCACCCTTATGGAGAGTTATCCTATTGGGCAAAGGAAAAAAAAAAAAAACATAATAAACATAGAACACCCCAAGAATACCTGCTTAGTCCAGAATGCCTGACCCACTATGAATAGTCCCCCCCCCCCCCCCAAAAAAAAAAAAAAAAAAAAAAACCAATAATGCCAGAAGCACGTTTAAACACACAAACAGAGCCTCTGTTAAGACATAAACAGCTATACTTTCAAAAACAAACAAGCAAACAAACACAAACAAACAAAAAAAAAAAAAAGAGTTTTGTTGCCCTCTGGCAGAGCGCGGCCCTACACGGGGTGGGACCACCCGGTACCCACCACTACAACCGCCTCACACCACAGTCACGCTGCCCCCAAGGTTCACCTCACTGATGTTCACAGAGGAATGAGTCTTTTTCTGCATTGAGGAGACCACCGACGCAAGAAGACGCCCCGTCTGGGTTCGACGCTCCGTGGACCGGTAGACTGGCTCACTACTCGTCGTCAGTGCGTGGTGGCGAAGATTAGGCTGAAATCTGACGGTGTTCCCTATTAACAGGGAGTATGCTGGGCTTTGGAAAGCAACAGCCCATACTCTTCCCTTGAAGTAGGGACTAATACTAGTACCTGCTGGCCATGTGGCACGGAAGTTAGCCTCAATACCCGAGCCCTGGCACTGGTGTCCTTGTGGGGCTTCCCTTCCAGCACCAGGCGCCGATCAATGAAGATGGCTGTAGCCCCGGTATCGCGATGGCCTCCACAATCTTGCCACTGACCACGGACGGGAAAGTCAGGCACACAGGTTCTGCCACCTCATTCTCACCATACGAGGTCTACCCTAGGTATCGCCGCGTTTCCCTCCTGATTTCGTCCGAGAACAACAAGAGCAGGGGGGGTTCCCCGCTGCCCTGGCAAAATTGATAAAATTGAAGATAGCCACCTGGTATTTTTCTTACCAAGCCACAAAAAATTGTCACTTACTGTTATCGTGTGCCATCGTGTACCGGTGGAAATGGAGGACACGTATAAAACATCGTATGCATCCTTTGTGGGAAACTGGAGGAATAAATGAGATAAATGAAAATGAGTGACTGATATTTGAATGGTACGGGAAAACGACTGAATGAGCGCCAGTAGGCTGCTCTTTGGCCAGCTCTACCTGGGTAGGCAGCCCGTTGAGTGAGTGAGTGAGGTAGTGTGTTTATTGAAAAGTGCTTAGAGCTTGGTCTGTGACCGAGGATAGGCGCTATATAAATACCCAATATAATAATAATATAATAATAATAATGATAATAATAATGATAATAATAATAATAATAATAATAATAATAATAACAATAACTCCTGAACAAGTCCTTTTTATTGAGGAAACACGCTCTAGGACCTACAGCGGGCTTCTCTGGGGCTTGAGCCCTTTCGGTCTTGGTGGGGCGAAGTTCCTTAATCACCCTTGTCTTCAATGTAGGCCTTCCTATTTGGCCCTGAAGTCGTAGTACAGAAGTGACGACGTGCGTCAGCGGAAGCCTCAGCAATCTCTATGGTCTGGGCGAAGATCTTGGGCTTTTTTCTCCCCGTGTCTAAATTGGACATCCCGTGAAAACAGAGTTGGAAAGCTGTTCCAACAGGACGTAATCCTTGATCTCCATGCCAGAAGCTTCCACCCAGTAATCCTAAGCGGTCGTCGAAACTGGTGAAATGTCTCCTCGGTCGTCTTCCTCATCGTCTGAAAACGTTTCCGGTACGATTCTGCTGTCAGATGCACTCTCCGCCTGAGTGTGGCTTTCAGCTTTGCGTAGGATGCTCATGGAAGCATGTCCACAAAGGCTTCTTTGGCTTTCCCCGTTAAGCTGTTGATGACGCACAGCACTTCACTCAGCTCCTTCAGGTTGTATACAGCCGCTAGATCCTTAAAGTGTTCGATGTAAGTATCGATATTATCTGTGGCACTGTATACCGGCATCCGACCCTTAGGAGGTGCCACAGGAAAACTAGCTGCAACCAGCGAAGGTTTCTTCAGCTCCAGGAAGAAGGATCCCTGTACTGAAATCCTTGTCTGGACTGTCCAGCTGTTCCATGAGCTCCCTCCTCCAGTATCTCCTTTTCATCACCAGCCTTGCCTCAAACTCGATTTCCCTTTGCTTTTCCTTTTGCGTGGCTTCTCTCTCTCTCTTCTCGCTCCTTCTCTCTCTCTGCTTTCCCTCTCGAGTTTTCTCTCCTCCATCTCTTCTGTCCACCGTCGTTCCTCCAGTTTTTTTTTCCTTGGCCTCTCTTTCCAGTCGTTTCTCTCTCTCCTCTCTTTTCTTTCGCTCCTTTTTTCTCTCTGCTGTCACCCTCAAGTCTTTTTCTCCTGCATCTCAATCTTCCCCGTCTTTCTCGTTCCTCCCTGTCGAATCTCTCCTTGGCTTCTCTCTCTTCACGTTCTCTTCTTCCCCCTGATCCATCTTCTGCAGGAAATATGGATCAAGGGAGGTACTGGACCATACGGCGGTGGGCATAGGGAATGTCAGGGTTGGAAGTCCTCAAGAGAAGGCCCGAAATAGATAGTCTGGTCCTGTGTGGACTGGACTCACCACCTGAGGCGCCATCACTAACAAAAGTCTGGGTGATGTGGCTGATCTCGATGGCGTCAACTCAAGTGGGGTGGCCAAAGCAGACATGAGAAGTGAACGCAACACCCCAGAAGAAAACTATCTGGATGGTATCGCCGGTGGTTGCCTGTGTCAGTGGAGCATCAAGTCCTGGTACAATGCTTTCACTCCTACCCTGAGATCGGCTTAAACGGCCTTCTTTCGTCGACCTGATCCACACGGTCCATATTTTGGTATCAAGTCGATGTATGATACCACTTGTGGTGAAGACCTGAACCTTGTCACACACCAAAGATAACCGCAAACTCTACACCACGGTAACAAAGTGACACACGTGAATACCTATACTTGTCAATGGCTCACCACAACACTGAGAGAGTGTTTTACACACCATGCGTTAGGATGCGTGTGTGTGTGTGTGTGTGTGTGTGTGTGTGTGTGTGAGACACTCCAGACTAGAATCCAGTCCAATCCGGAATCAGTCTAGTCCAAACTAGAATCTCAAAAGTCTAGTCCAAACTGGAATCTTAATACGGCCAAGGCCATATTGAGATTCTTGTTGGACTAGACCATTCCAGATTGGACTGGATTCCAGTCTGGGCTGTGACATACACATAAACATATGCATACAAAAACAAGATGCACACACACACACACACACACACACACACACACACACAAACTGGAAATCGGGACATCGTGTTCTTCAAAATTTAGAGTTTGTCCTCTGGTGACAAGAGAGAAATTGTTTCCACACAAGTTTGCGGTGCCATGAACGCATCGGACATGCAGGCCGTGATAAAACATGGCCTGAAGTCAGTGGAAACTACACTGTAATAACGCATCGAGCTGTAGACGTGTTCTTGAAGACGTGTGTGAGCTGTGGCCAGCGACAAGTTGTGAAGCCTTGCCATCAGGGAAACCAATGATGGAATTTGACATTTTCTGCACCATGCGCAACTTGATCTGATCGACTTCGTAGTCCTGGTACAATGCTTTCACTCCTACCCTGAGATCGGCTTAACGGCCTTCTTTCGTCGACCTGATCCACACGGTCCATATTTTGGTATCAAGTCGATGTATGATACCACTTGTGGTGAAGACCTGAACCTTGTCACACACCAAAGATAACCGCAAACTCTACACCACGGTGCCCATGAACGCATCGGACATGCAGGCCGTGATAAAACATGGCCTGAAGTCAGTGGAAACTACACTGTAATAACGCATCGAGCTGTAGACGTGTTCTTGAAGACGTGTGTGAGCTGTGGCCAGCGACAAGTTGTGAAGCCTTTGCCATCAGGGAAACCAATGATGAATTTGACATTTCTGCACCATGCGCAACTTGATCTGATCGACTTCGTAGTCCTGGTAACAATGCTTTCACTCCTACCCTGAGATCGGCTTAACGGCCTTCTTTCGTCGACCTGATCCACACGGTCCATATTTTGGTATCAAGTCGATGTATGATACCACTTGTGGTGAAGACCTGAACCTTGTCACACACCAAAGATAACCGCAAACTCTACACCACGGTAACAAAGTGACACACGTGAATACCTATACTTGTCAATGGCTCACCACAACACTGAGAGAGTGTTACACACCATGCGTTAGGATGAATAGCAAGTGCTAATGATCTTCAATCCTACACATATGCCTGTACGTCTCTAGCAGGCAAAATGCTCTAAGCAGAAGACCGATACACTTCAAGACTCTCCACACTACCAATGTAGGTCTAAACTCTTCAACTCCTTCACTACTTGAAGGTAAAGAAATGTGCCACTCAAGTCCACAACCAGCGATTCTGTCAACCTGAGCGAAGACAAACAAAACAAAACAAATAATTATCAATCTGTTGATCCCAAACACTGAAAAATTAAGTTCCCATGGGACGAACTCAAGCGTTATCCCAAAAGAACCTATCTCACGTGAACTGAGTGTGCACCCACTATCACGTGCCAGTACTCCGTCCAATACACTGCCCCATAAAACAATGCTCGAAACCAGTTTTTAATCTCTCCTTAAGTGAAAGGGAAAAAAAAAAATTAAATAGAAACATGTTGTGTGTAGGGGAGGGGGAGGGGGATGAACCACTAATATTCGGTCTTCTATCTTACACCTACTCTTACATCTGAGAGTCACAACCTGGACACCTTCTGATAATGTGTCCTCCAAACAAAAATCACTGCTGCAAAAAAATATGTACACGAACGACAATTACCCTGCTTCGAATGCAATCTCAGCTGAAAAAGGTAACTGAAACCAAACCACAGGTGGCGATATATCTTACACCATGGACGGCACCTAAAACACCACGAATACGGAATATACGTCCCCTCCTATTCCAGTATGAAAACTGGACCACTCTGGAACTATCTTCAAGCTCAACACCAAACAGGGATGGAAAGCTTTCACCAAAGACCTCAAATAATTTTTTTTCTTTTCTTTTCTTTTCTTTTCATTTTTTATATACAACTGCCACGCATTCACGCTGGGAAACCGTATCTATCTATGCATAAAAAGTGACTGAGATGCAAAAGAGCAATAATTTGTCCAACGCTACCACTAACCTCGTAGATCAATAATCCAAAATATTCCCTTGTCTTATCTTTGGAATGCACGCACACAAATCAAAACGGTCCCGGTCAACACGATCCAGCTACATCTCCATGCCCGCGCAGCTGGGGCAGAAACTATAACGCGCGCTGATCGGTCTATAACAGATCACGGCGTTCGGCTGCGCGAACGAAAGTAACGACGTCAAGAATGTTAAAAATACTCCGCCTTGAATGCGGTCACACTGCAACCTTTATGGGTCGCCTTGACCTTGACTTGAATGTCTCGTGCGAAGCGGGACACACGTAAAAGACGAGACTACCCCAGTTCTTCGTGCGGGAGTGGGTCAACCAAAGAAAGACCTACGGCCAGTTTTTGAATGAAATACCAATGGAGATCTTGACCCTACACGCGCGGAATGCAGTTCTCACTCGCGCTGTCTACAACTACACAGCTTTGTTGAACAAGGCCCTAAACTCGTTTTACACTCTCGCTGTCGCTTACTAACAATCAGCCAAAGTGTGTGCTAGATAACGTGACAAAAAACTAACAATCAGCAGCTAGACAGGATAGCAGGCTCTATGCAACCCTAGATGCGTGTAGCTGCTAGATAGAGATAGAGAGAGTCCATCTGTTCAGGCTATTCATGTATCCAACAAGCACAGAATCACTCAGCTAGAGTGGACAGCAACGAAAAATGATAATCACATATCAACAGTCACACACAATCTTTCCCTCGGAGTTTACATTGGTTTCTGACTCCATTTCCCACAGAGTCCGAATGAGACTAGAAACCGAGGTTCCGTGTGTGAACGCTTGCGTAACATCTTGCACACACGTAAAACCCCCATCCAACTTCCGGAAGAGAAGGCCAGTTTGGCCGTTGGTATGGATGACACGTTACAGATTGCATGCACCCTGCTGAGAATTTGAAAGAATGAAGGAAGTGAGGGAATCGAGTGAACGATATTGACTGGATGACACGGGAAACGACTGACTGAAGTGCCGGCAGGCAGTTCTTCAGTAGGCAGCTCGTTGCGTACACGACATTGTGGATCGTCAGCGCCTAAAACCTTTGGCAAAGCGCTTTATAAATGCTATGTTTCACACACACACACACACACACACACACACATACACACCATATATGTGTGTGTGTGTGTGGTGTGTGTGCGTATATGTGTGTGTGTGTGTGTGTGTGTGTGTGTGTGTGTGTGTGTGAGTGTGTGTGTGTGTGTGAGTGTGTGCATGTGTGTGTGTGTGTGGGTGTGTGTGTGTGAGACACTCAGTCCAGTTCCAATCCGAATCAGTCTAGTCCAAACTGGAATCTCAAAAGTCTAGTCCAAACTGGAATCTTAATACGGCCAAGGCCATATTGAGATTTCTTGTTTGGACTAGACCAATTCGGGATTGGACTGAATTTCCAGTCTGGGCTGTGACATACACATAAACATATGCACACACACAACACCCAAGACACACACACACACACACACCACACACACACACACACTGGAAATCGGGACATCGTGTTCTTCAAAATTTTAGAATTGTCCTCTGGTGACAAAGAAGAGAATTGTTCCACACAAGTTTGCGGTGCCATGAACGCATCGGACATGCAGGCCGTGATAAAAACATGGCCTGAAGTCAGTGGAAACTACGCTGGTAATAACGCATCGAGCTGTAGACGTGTTCTTGAAGACGTGTGTGAGCTGTGGCCAGCGACAAGTTGTGAAGCCTTTGCCATCAGGGAAACCAATGATGAATTTGACATTTCTGCACCGTGTGCAACTTGATCTGATCGACTTTCGTAGTCGTCTGGACAGGGATTTCAAGTGGACATTGCACTGCAGAGACTGCTTTTCTAAGTTCAGCTGGAGTCATCCCCTCTGTTTCCAAGTCAGCAGCAGAAGTTGCAAGACACCTGCTGGAACAGTTTACAATCTTTGGACCACCCCGAATTCTACAGAGCGACAACGGCCGTGAGTCAAGGCATCCGGAAAGTCAGAGTAAGTACTTATCACCCCCCTATTTCTACAATCTGAGACATAAGAGCAAGCTTTTGTTTATAATTCAAAATTTCTCTTGCAGTCATTGCAACACCTAGCTGCTCTGTAAGTTGCTGGAATGGTGCTCGGTACTTATCCTTGGAATTTATTGTTTTATTGTAATTTAGTCCCTTGCGGATTCATTCCAAGAACTGGCCCTCAGCACTTGTGTCTTAAGAGGTTATCTTTTTTATATATTTTCTACTTTTCACAAGAAAATGTAGCTTGTTTTTGCTCTTTCATGATTTTCTTTTGCTTCTTAGGTGGCACCTTTGGTTTTTTTTTTTGAAAACTCAACAAACATACTATGGTATTGCACACCAGCCTTTTTCTGGTATAGCATTCTTCTTAAAACCCGAAAAGGCAGAGGAGTCAAATTACCACTTTCCGCGGTCACTGAGGAGAAACAATCAGGTTTCGAAATACCGGTATCTGACCAGGAGTTATATGTTAGTGAGCTTTCCTCCCCATTGGAGATGGTCTCCCGCTTTGGAGACTATAAGCTTGCTGAAGGTTCATTTGAGAAGCATTTATTATTCCCCATTCACCCACTCAAGCACATACTGTCAGTTTAGGCAGAATCATCTACCACTGCAGATATGAAGGCTTATCACCCCCCTATTTCTACAATCTGGAGACATAAGAGCACGCTTTGTTTCGATACGCAAACCATAAACAGTCATTCAACAAAGAAAAATACAAAAACCAAACAGAACTGAGCAAATATATTTGGAGACTTAAAGACAAAAAAAAAACTATAACATATCCTGGAAAATCATAAAAAGGGCATCACCATACAACAACATTTCAAAAGATGCAACCTATGTTCAACAGAAAAATGGTTAATACTATGCAAACCATACTTAGCAACCCTAAATACTAAAGTAGAAATAGTAAACAACTGCAGGCACAAAATGGAAATCGTTGTCAGCAAACGCACCCTGAACTGTAAACAACCCCAAAAAACCCGAACAATACGTGCAGCCAATCCGCACGTGCAAACAGTGACATCAGGCCATAGAATAACCGGCAGTAGGCGCCCCCAAACCATCCTGACGAGAGCGCTGGCTCGAAACAGATGTTGTTGTTTTTAAAACTTCCTTTTATCATCCTATTTTTAACCAGATGTTGCTCCCC
>JADBJO010014521.1:27417-32417 GCA_016801955.1 Conus betulinus
GCGGGCAAGCAAAACTGGACAAAGGGCAGAGATCTCAACAGACAAGTGAGGATAGTCGCTCCATCAAAGTGTAGGCGAACCAGATATAGGTGAATAGGACCTGTTCCCCTTAAAAACGTGCATTTCTTCCCTGACGAAAAAACTGCGGGAGAGATTTCAGCCTAGAAAAAGATGTAAAGAAAACAAGATCAGTATCTTTGTCTTTTGATAGGTTGATAGCGCCGCAGTGCACGTTCATTCGCCACTTCCTGTTGATCCGATTGGCCCTGTATCTGCCTCCTTTCTCGGTTGGCTCTTTGTGATAATAATAATAATAATATGTTCATCACTATCATTATTCATTATTATTACAATCATTATTAATAACATTGGAAGCTGCAAGCTGAACAAAGTTTCTGAAAACTGCTTCAATTCTGTTGTTGTGAGACGAGTGGAAATCAGTGCACAGAAAAATGTATTGATAGCTACAACAGAACTAAGGAACGTCAACAAATTATTGCGTGCCTCTCATCTCAAAGATGATATCATAAGACCATGTGATGTGTAACTGCTCACTTGTTTGTTACGGTTCACCCTTTCGTTTGGTTCGGAAGGGCCCACTCTCTTTGATGACAAATTAGGAATATCTCAGGAAGATGTCTTTGAAACTGATTAAATTGCACACATTCATGTTCATGAAAACTGGTCTATTTTTTTTGTCTCTCTTCAAAATTTCCCTCCTCACCCTCACCCAGTTAGTTTCGCCCCTTCCCTCCCTCATCACCAGAATAGTTAATCCGATTCACCTGTACACCTGAAGAAAGAAGAAAACCACACAAAGTGTGTTTTTTTTCGCTGATATATTTTTATTTTGATTATCAACATAAAGTGATGCAACCCAGGAATAGAACGTTAATTTGCCATTGAGAGAAGGCGTGAGTTTGATTCTTCTGCATTCAAAGGATTTCAAAGTACAATGACCGCAGGCGGAAGTCAAACCACGAAAAGAAATGTTTAAATACTGAGCCGCCAGAGTAAGGAGACTTGACCCACTGGTGTTCTTTAGGCAGAGAGCAACAAACAAACAAACATCGGAAGTAAACATGTAGTGTGGAAAACAAGTGATGGTGAATGAGTCCTCAGTTACTAGAAGTATCGCGTGAAGGGGTTGGGGACAGATGAAGGAGGAATGTGGAGGGCAGGGAGGAGAGGGGGTGAAAAAGACGACGTTGAAATAAAAGAAAAAAATAATCCTACACCGACAGATTACTGTACGTGACCCCCGATAACTGCTGAAGGCCGGGGCCACTGATGATGAGTTTCATCTAGAAGACGAAAGTCGTCTCTGGTTCAGACATAAACAAACGGTTCGGTTTAAAATACTGATCTGCGGTCAGTGAAGGATTTCATATATGTATTTCAACATCGCCTTTCCACCCATTTCCCCTTGCCCAACCCCCCCCCCCCCCCCCCCCCATCGCCCCCCAACCCCAATTCGCTCCCTTTCTCCCCATCCCCATTCTCTTTCAGTCATTTTCATAGTAACCAAGGACTCTGTCATCCTCACTTGTTTTTCTCCACCACATACTTCTTTGTGTTGTTTGTTTGTTGTTGTCCTACTTAGGGGTACCCAAAAGGTCGGTTCACGGTCAGGTCAGGTTCTGTTCCTCTTGCGGCTCAGTATTTCAATATTTGTTTGCATGTTTCAAAGGGTTGTTCTCCCCTCTCGCGTTTTCAAAACTTTTCATGCTTTGTTTTAATGACATTTCGTCCATTTTGGCTCATACCCACTTACATGTTGTCTTTCTTTCCTTTCTTATTTTACACGTAAACACGCTTTTGATGAAATTTTGTGTCAATGTTATCATTTTTTTATTACAAGACATCACTTAAGATTAATTTCAGTTTCCTGCTATTGACCCAGAATATGTTTTTTTTTTTCCCAGAAAAGTGTGTTGCAGCATGTGATGTTTTTTTTATAAAAAAAAAGCTGCAATATTGGGATGACCCGTTCCCTGATTAGACAGTCTGTCTAAAAAATCGTTTTTCAATATGCACGCGGCAAAAGTTGGAAGAGCGCCACGATATGTGCTATTTGAAGATAACGAATATATTTACTTTGGAAGACCTCATCACTCGAGAGATTGCTGAACGGCTGTTGTCGTCATGGAAATACCATTTAGCCCAAAGCAGAAAACTTATCGAGCGATATCACTGGCGTAGGCGGAGTGTGGAAGTTACAGGTTTGTCTCTGTGCCACGGATGTTAAACCGGAAAAAACTAGTTACCCGGATATAATTCGTTCACCACCCAGGTTGGAAAAGCTAGGCTGGCTCACATCCAGCAGGCTTCAATGAGAACAATTTGACCCTGAGAATACGTCAGGTTGACTGGACGTAGATTTCCCCATTCAAGCCTTGGCTCAATGGGAGAGTTTTGAGTTCGCTGTCAGGTTGAATCCCAACAGAAAAAAAACTACCATATTCGCTGCGCCTCTGAACATGTTCTGACGCAATCAGAGAGGGATTAGATAGCCGCCTCTCTCTCTCTCTCTCTCTCTCTTTTTTCTCCTCTCCTCTCCTCCCCTCCCCTCCTCCTCTCCCCCCCCCCCCATCTCTTTCTCCCTCCCTCTCCCTCCCTTCCTTCTCCCCACTCTCTCTCTCTGTCTCCCTCCGTCCCTCCCTCCTTCCTTTTCCCACCCTCCGCCTCTCTCTGTCTCTCCCTACCTCCCTCTCTCTCTTTCTCTCTCTCTCTATGCTGGAATGGTTATCCCCATCTGACATGTCATCTGTCTGTCTGTCTGTCTGTCTGTCTGTCTGTCTGTCTGTCTCTCTCTCTCTCTCTCTTTTTCTCTCTCTCTCTCTTCCCTCAAATGTCTGTCTGTCTGTCTCTCTCTCTCTCTCTCTCTCTCTCTCTCTTCCTTCGAATGTCGGTCTGTCTCTGTCTGTCTGTCTGTCTCTCTCTCTCTCTCTCTTCCTCAAATGTCTGTCTGTCTGTCTGTCTGTCTGTCTGTCTGTCTCTCTCTCTCTCTCTCTCTTCTCCTCGAATGTGTCTGTCTGTCTGTCTGTCTGTCTGTCTGTCTCTCTCTCTCTCTCTCTCTCTCTCTCTCTCTCTCTCTCTCTCTCTCTGTCTCTCTTCCCTCGAATGGTTTTCCCATCTGCCAGGTCATCTTTGGTGTGGGTGTGAATGCCAAATCTGCATGGAACCAGCAGGTACGAAGGAGAGATGCAATGAGGTGGGAAAACCCATGTAGTGCCTGACCATTTTTCTGTTTTAACTTCACCAGCTTCGTCCTTGAACACCCCCCCCCCCCCCCCCCCCCCCCCCCCACACACACACACACCTCCCCCTTGGAGTTGTTTCTATGTAAAATATATCTCTCTCACCACACCACCCCCCCCCCCCCCCCCCCCCCCCCCTTTTCGTCTTCCCCTCTCGTGCCAAATAAACTGTCAATATTTTGGTCTTCTTTACCCACAGGAATATAGTGCTTTCAAAAACAAACAAACAAACAAACAAACAAAAGACCGCGTGTTGTTGCACTTGCAAGACATAGGGTTTAAAGAGGGAGTCTCTCTTTATCGCTGTGTGGTGGTTTGTTGTTTGTTTGTTTGTTTGTTTGATTTTGGGGGGACATAATTGTGGGTGCCGAGAGAGAGGGTTGCAGCTTTCTTGCTGGAAGTCGAGGTGGCAGCCCAGATTTCCTTCATCGCCACTATCGGTTCCTAGGGAGGTGCGGCGGGTCGGCGATGAGTGCTGCCCGATTGCGATACCCAAGGCCTGGTATAGCCATGTTTTGCTGGTGGACATGCTAGGCACCGGCTGTGGAAGCCTGGGCTGAAAACGTGCCCTCTCGTCTGTAGTCGGTGAGGAGCACAGGATGTGGACACATTGCAGTGCTCCAGCGACACCTGTCCTGATCCCTCTTGGAGTCGGGCTCACGCTGCGCGAGACCATTGCTAGCCGGGTATGAAGACGGCCTCTCAGCAGCCCCCGAAGACAGCTTTTGCAGGGGAAACAAAGTGACGACCACTGAGACTGAGTGGTCGGCCGACCATCAGTCTCACAGTATGAACATCAGTTCGTGCGGGACCAAGAACCAGTACTGGACATCCGTTTTAAAAGAAAGAAAGGAAAAGACACGGCCTTCAGCCCGAGATGTCAACACCAAAGCTGGACAAGCCCTGTCCAGAACCAGTCTCTAGGTTCTGGCAGCGACGAGACGTCTTGCCACTCCCATCTCTACGATTGCTGCTGTTGACTTCACTTGACCTACGTGTCATTGTGGTCTTCTGGCCAATAAGATGTTGATCTCTACCAGAACGAACTACAATGGCTCAGACTGACTTCATGTTTTTTTTTTTTTATCTTTGTTTGTCAGAACTGTTTGACATGGAGGGGTGGGGTATTTCCAAAAGGCCCCTGATCGACTTAACAATGTTATAGTCCTAAGCTTATCTTTAAGAAATTCTGCTATTACACGGAAGAGGCGTGTAAACTGGGGATTGAAAGGATAAAGCTTCGGGGACATTAAATTTTATTTTGCCAGAGGGTGGTAGGGATAGGGCTAATGGGGGCGGGGGTCTCTTTGGCTCAGCCCTAAGGCGATTCCATCAACAGTTTTGCCATTAAGAAAGAAAAGTGTTCTTTTAGTTAATTTGGAGCTATGGGAGAACTGGGGCAGCGAATGGAGTCTTTTTGAAGGTTAATCCTAGAAAACTCCATCAAGAAGAAAACAGATACATTCAGGTGTGGATGGAACCAGACAAGTACTGGGTCAGTAACTGAAAACACATTTGGAGGGGAACGGAGCGTATGGGAGGAGATTTCTAAGGCAGACCATTCCCAGAACTGATCCATCGGTCTTTGGAGTGTCAAGTACACTATATTCCATAAAACGACAGCTACTTTAAATCGGGATAAGGCTTCTTGTCTCATCCCCAGAATGAATCTCTTAATATTTTACCTCAAATTCTTTTATCTCTCTGAAATACAGTATTCCACAAGTTAGGAGGGGATGA
>JADBJO010014521.1:42417-47298 GCA_016801955.1 Conus betulinus
GAACTGGGAAAATATTGAATAGTAAATCAGTGATTTAGACCTAACGACAATAAGCTACTTTTTTTCCGTTGAAAATGATTGACCATTAAGAATTATGAGAAAAGTTAGTCGAATTCAAAGTAATTACAACAACAAAAAATACTTTTATGTGTTTTGTTTTAAATTTAGGTTTTGTTTCTGTATTCAAACCATATCACACGTAGATGGAGTTGGTTAAGAAAAACATAACCATTTTCTCTTCTTCTTCCAGTGAAAATGACGTGTGTGTGTGTGTGCGTGTGTGTGTGTGTGTGTGTGTGTGTGTGTGTGTGTGTGTGTGTGTGTGAAGTCATCAAGTCAAATTATCTTTATTCAGAGTTTAAGAATAAGCTTTCTAACTTTTTTTTACGTCCCTGCCCTCCAGTGAAAATGACGCGTGTGTGTGTATGTTTGTGTCTGTCTGTCTGTCTGTCCGCCCGCGCGCGCGCGCGCGCGCGTGTATGTGTGTGTGTGTCTGCCTGTCTGTGTGCGTGTGTGTGTGTGTGTGTGTGTGTGTGTGTGTGTGTGTGTGTGTGTGTGTGTGTGTGTGTGTGTTTACCATGGGGGGAGAGGGAAAGGCAGCCAATGCGCGCTGAGTGTGTGTCAAATGAAAATTTTCTTTATTGAGGGTTAAAGCTTTTTTCACCCTGCCCTCAGGAAGTGTGTGTGTGTGTGTGTGTGTGTGTGTGTGTGTGTGTGTGTGTGTGTGTGTGTGTGTGTGTGTGTGTGTGTGTGTGTGTGTCTCTGTGTCTGTGTGTTTGTGTGCTATGGAGGGAGAGGGAAAGACAGCCGATGCACGTGTGCGAGCGTACGTGCACGCGCTCAGCATAAAGGAAGAACAAAAAAATCTCTATAGGCTACTATTCTTTATTCAGAAAAGGAACTCTCAAAATTCTGGAAAGCAAAACAACACTTTTAAAAAGCCCTCGTCAAGCCATATAAAATTGATCTCCCGTCCAGGTCACACACGAATTCAAATCGGAGCCTTCTTGAAAGCTAGTATCATGAGATTACCAACTGAAAATATCAATCGAGGTAAAAACATCGGTGACTTTCTATAGGTATAGCGTAGCATATAACACAATATAACACATATTGTGTAATAATTCTGGTCCGGGTCCGGTGACTCTGGCCCCGCGCGAGTTTTTGACAATATTCACGACTTTGGCATTGCATCAGTTGAAAGAGGGGGACAAAATATTACTAGAGGGACTTTTCTTCCTTTGATACATCAGGAAGGTCTTGAATTATCATTTATCATATAAGAAAACAGTGTGTGTGTGTGTGTGTGTGTGTGTGTGTGTGTGTGTGTGTGTGTGTGTGTGTGTGTGTGTGTGTATGTGCGTACGTGCATGTTGTGTAGTTTATTACATCCGTCAGTAGAGTCACTGTGAAAAAATGTGACCAGAGGGTGAAAATTTACGGGGTACAAATCCACTGAGCGAAAATCTACGCCCCCATTGATCCAACTTTGAGGACAGACAGGGAAATCACGCAGGCCCTTGCAGTCCTAACTCTCTGCAAGTGTTCAGTGTTTCTCAGTTTTGAGTTCGTCTGGGCAGTGCCAAGGCCAGAGTATGAACTGTTTGTGTTTGACATTGACAATCACACGAGTTAGGTGTTGCTACAAGACACCTTCAGCTCCATAGTTGAGCTGGGCGTTTTTCACCTTACCATGTCGACAGGTACCGTTACAGAGCCTCTAGAGAACTGAGAGTAACGGGTAAGGGATGGTGAATGTGGGAGAAGGGGGGGGGGGGTCGAGGGGGTAGGGGGGGTCTTCGCAAAATCTATGCATGAACACACACACGCACACACACACACACACACACACACACACACACACACACACACACACACACACACACACACACGCACGCATGCACGCCATGCTTTGATACTTATCTTCTCTTGCATTGAAATGAGCCCTGGAAATGCATCAAGTCGTTGCATGCTATAGAAACAGACGGCTGTGCATGGAGTGCGTAGATGTAGCAGATGAGACGTGCAGGCTCCATTGCGATTCCACATAGGACAACTGCTAGTGGGCGCGCGAAAGGGAAATTTTAATTTCTGTCCTCATTATAGCATTGACTCTCTGCGAGTGAAATGGGGCATTGCTCGTGCCTGATCTCAAAATGCCTTGGGTGGGGAGCGGGGGGGGGGGGGGGGGGGGGGGGGTCATGCTCTGCCATGCTTCGCTGCATGGCTCCAAAGGCAGCAAAGACTTTTCCTCACAGAAAATACCAAACAAAGGAACAAATGATGAATGGATAAACGCATTAACACAAAAGATCCGTGGAGCAATATAACGTCTGCTGAAAATACCTCAGTCGTTCGAGAGACAATATCATTTCCCGACAGGAGTAGATTCTTAATACTGACCAATGGGAACGCAGCTTTGTATAGGTGCGGGATGACTCTTTAACGTCTGCTTCCACAATTATAACGCGTTCAATTTAAATCTAATAAAACCACGTTTAGCCAAACATACAAATCAATCGCATCGATGACTTGTTCAACCCAAGTGTAGGAACAATTTTCTTATATCATTTAACATATGAATGTTTCAAATACTAATTCAGACAATATGTTTTATCCGTTTCTTTGCATTTTTCTCATTTTCAGCAAAGCTGTAAATTGTTTCTCTTGTTCTTCTCGTAATGTTACTAACCGTTAACAATCACATTGAAAATGGCATATTAGAAGGATACCATCTATCAATATTTCGCCAACAGGCCTGTTTTGTAGGCAAGGGCTTTTGTTTGTTGTTGCTGTTTGATTTGCAAACATTCGACTCGCCTCAAATGGTCGAAACATTCCATACAACAAACTAGATGGCCTGAAGTAAATTTTCCCTTCACCTATCAAAACGGCCTTGTGCGCAGGATCACAAAGGGCCGAGGAAGCGTGCTCGCTGCAGTAGTGGATAGTTCCCCCTTCTGTGGTCCCTAGTTTGTAAAACAAATCATGGTGAAGCCACAAGGAAATGCCATTGAGCTGTTTCATATGTTTGATATCATTTTATTTGTATTCGTATGTCAAACGAATTTGTAAACAAAGTGACAAGTACGACAGGTTGAACAGATGCAATGTACAACTCATCCCTTGGCAACAATAAATGGTATTGTCAAGATCGTTTGAACATGGTGGGAAAAAAATGAAACAAACAAAAGAAAACACAAAAAGAAGAAAAAAAAAGAAAGAAAGGGGGAAAAGCACCACAACAAAAACTGCTTCAATGTCAACACATTTCAACTGCTGAATTATTTCTGACAGGACCACACGAAAGTTTCGTCACTTGGTGGCGCCTCGTCAGGTGTCGGCGATGACAGCAGTAGGAGGAGTACCTGAAGGATACAACAGGTATGATCCACTTTAATTGCCAGTCAGTCCATCACTTCATTAGTTTATCTTGTCGCCAATGTAGGCAATGTTACTGACTGACTCATGTCAAAGACAAAACGGACCCCCTCAAGGAGTGTGGTGTAGTGTACCAGGTAGGTTGTCAAGACTGTGCCCATATCTACATTGGCGAGACAGCTAGACCACTCACCACCCACATACTGGAACACCAAAACCGATCTACTTCTGCCATACTCGAGCACCTACAAGCCACAGGCCACAGTTTCAGCCCCCAAGAAACCAAGATCTTGTGTACAGAGCCCTTTCTCACGAAAAGAAAAGTTAAAGAAACCATCGAAATTAAGACCAGACGCCCCAGCCTGAACAAAGATCAAGACTTTGAACTTCCCCCCATCTACAATCAGATCCTGACAACCGTTCACCCCACACAACAGTCGTCCCACCAGGCCTCGCTGCCACAACAGCAACAATGAGCTGAAGAAGACAGGACGACCCTGTCGAAATATTCTCCAAATACGTTTCTGATTCTGAGTCCTTAACTACTTTTCTAATAGTTTTTTTGTTGTGCTTTACAGATGTCTTAAAGATTTTTTTTTACCTAACCCACTTGTTTTAGATGTTCTATTCCCATGCCACGCAACTTCGTGACAACTTCGCTTTCTCCCCTACCCACCTGATATATAAGAATGTAGCTCCCTGCCGCCTTCTCTGTCAGTCAAAACCAGTCTTGTTTGTTTTTTTTTTTTTTTCTTTTTCTTTTTCCGCATGCCATTTTTTTTCCAACATTACAGTTTCTTTCCACGCATGCAAAAGCCACTGAACAAACCAGACATTGGTTACCCCAAGCGCACAATCCTAAAACAACCTCTTCTTCTGTATCTTTGCTATTTTGTAAATACAAACCTACGTTTTTTTTTTTAAAGACGCTTAACTTTGCTGTGCTGCAAGGTGGTGTTGCTATTTTTAATGTGCAAACGACAGCAAGGTGCACACGTTTCCGCCAGTCCTTCTTGGCTTATTCCATAGCCATTTTGCACTTATATCTGAACATATTCCATTCACGTCACATCATACTCTGCACATTTTGTTGCCATATGTAGTTGTGTATGAACAAGTTCATCACACACTACAGCCGTTCTCCACATATTTAATAGCCAGAATATACTGTGTATGAACAGGTCCATTTGCACGTAATTGTCACTCTCCACATATATCATCGCCATAATGTAGTTGTGTATGAACAAGTTCATCACACGTAACAGTCATTCGCCACCTATTTTATAGCCATTATACAGTTGTGTGTGAACAAGAGACAAGTTCATTACACGTAACAATCACTCTCCACATATTTTATGGCCATTTGTAATTGTATGAACAAGTGTGTGTATAAACCAAATTCCATCACACGTTTTACAGCCCATCTAACACATAAATTCTATAGTCACTTGAATAGTTGGCATAACAAGTTCTCACTGATATGGGCAGTTTCCACCTACT
>JADBJO010014522.1:2500-7500 GCA_016801955.1 Conus betulinus
TCTCGCTCTCTCTGACTCGTTATCTCTCGTCCCTTCCTCTTATTTCTGAATTATCTCGTTCTCAAGCGTAAGTTTTGTGTCTAAGGGCATTTTATTATAATGCAGGAGAAGGAAAGAGAGAAAGATAATAATATTGACAGATAAACAGACAGACAACAGACAACCCCGAAGGAGATAACAGGCGATAGATACACCAAAAAACACACACTGGCGACCCACACACCACACACACACACACCACAGCACACACACCACACACACACACACACCACACCCACACACACCACACATCTGGTTCGTGGGTATACGCGTGCAGCGCATTCGCACGACACGAGTGCATGGTGTGTATATATGTATGTGTGTTCAGTTTCAGTTCAGTTCAGTAGTTTTATTCAACGTCTTTTCATCACAAGATGATCTTAGATGTATGTGTGTGTATGTGTGGTGTGTGTGTGAGTCTGTCTCTGTCTGTCAGTTTGTCTGCTGGACTGTCTGTCCGTGTCTGGTCCTCAATAGACAACCAGAGAACAGAACTGAGAACGAATCCCGCAATGAGATCAGAGAATTTTGCTGTGATACAAATTAAAATTGATTTACAGTTTGCATACACATCCGACGCGTCTCCCAGCTACCCCCAAACCGCCTGTTAAACAAACTGATCACAATGATCGAGCAGTGTTACAGTTACAGAATAAGAACCCCCCACCCATCACGCGTCTAAATCATGAGCGTGCTAATTAGTTTACCAACATAAAAATTCATTCGGTGACCAGCAGTTCAACCACAGAAGAAGGATGTGGGAAAGAATCGATCAGCAGGAGGAAGAAAACGCAATCAAAGAAATGTTCAAGATAGTGTCGCGTGGCGGATGGAGAGGGGGTAGAGAAACGAGAAGATGAGTGGAGGTGGGTGGTGGGGGGGGGGCGGGATCGGGGGGTGGGGTGGTGGTGGAGAGAAGAGGAATATCTTGCAAGATGGCGAACTGTGCTACCTAGTAGCCAGTCTTGTTTCTGAGTGACTGCTCTCACTCCTTGACTCTTTCCCATTCCTCTCATTCGCTCTCTCTCTCTCTCTCTCTCTCTCTCTCTCTCTCTCTCTTCTCTCTCTCTCTCTCTCTCTCTCGCTGTGTGCGTGCAGGCGTGGTGTGTGTGTGAGTGTGAGTGTGTGTGTGTGTTGTGTGTGTGTGTGTGGTGTGTGGTGTTTGCTGTTTTTAACTGAGTTGATGGGCCTTATCTGCATGAGCCCTCAAAAAAAAAAAAAAACACTACAGAACTAAAGCCGTAACTGGCAGGCTAAAATGAACTTCAGGACAAAAGAAAATAATAACATGGGGTAAAAGTGGAAGTCTTACCTGCTTGCACATGCAACGAACACACAAACAGGCACACATAAACAGAGACCATACACACATGCGCGCACACACACAAACACACACACACACTCACACACACACACACACACACAACACACACACACAACATACACCACCACACATGCCTGAATTCACTATGGGTGGCAGTATCATTAAATTATTCGCAAAGCGTAAGGTTTCTAGGTGTTTATTTATCATGCAAACTTACGTGGAATCAACATATAGACTATATATTAAATAAAGCCAGAAAAGCTTTAAATTTTCTCAAATTATTAGTAAATAGCGATGGGGTCAACACACAAAAAGCACTTTTATGTCTTGTCTCCGACATGATTCATTCTACAGAATTAAAAAAAAAAAAAAAAAGTAGCAATTAAGCCATCTTTTTTACCTGTACCATCTTGGGAACAAATTAAACCTACTTTTGACATTGATCATACAGAATTGAGCAAAAGTCAATCTCCAAACGTTCTGAAAATTTTAGTTAATGATCACATGGAAAATTACTATAGTGATTACATTAAAATATTCACAGATGGATCTGTACTTGATAATGGCAAATGCAGGTTCAGCATTTGTAATTCCTACTATGAAAACAGTCAAACGATATCATATAGGTAATCACTATTCAGTTTTTTTACTGCAGAGTTGTTAGCTATTTTGATGGCTTTACACCATATTGAGGAGTTACCTATGAATAGTTGTAAAATATTACTCTGTGTAGATTCCAAATCGGCATTACAAGCTATCAAAGATCAAAATGCCAAAAAAAACGTCTTGAAATGATACTAGAAATCAGACATGTAATTCATCAGTTGGCATGTAAAGACATTAGTGTAACTTTTTACTGGGTTCCTTCCCATTGCGGAATATATGCCAATGAACTGGTTGATAGAGCAGCTAAAAGTGCAGGACGTAATACTGAAGGGGCAATTCTAACTAACATAAATCTAGATCTGCACGAGTATTATAATCACATTGAAAAACTAGCAAAAGATAAGTTTGATAACATGCTGAAGACATCAGATAGCCATTATTCACACAATTGTATAAAAAGCGTCAGCACAATAAATTCCAAATTAATTTTAAATCACATATCTGATACAAGTTCAAGACATATTAGTTCTCTGATGTTCAAAATTCGTTTAAATGCTTTTAAAACACAAATTTTCTAAAGATATTAAATGTGTATGTGGAAATCAAATTTCCATCATCCATCTGATTTTACACTGTCGGGTATCAAAGAATTAATGACAAAAACTACAGGGGATTTACTGACTCGTCAAATACCATTAACTGTTCAGGAAGTTTTAAATGACTTCCATCTTCTTAAATGTTTCTCAGAAGTTTTACACCTTAGTCCTATTGGTCTTTTCCTTTGAATAGTTAATTTATTGTTGGATTCAATTGTTGTTATACTAATCTTCTGAATTATATGGAATTGTGTAGGTGTAGGCATGTAGGAAAAACATATAATTTTTACTACCACACACTCTCTAAACAATATTAAACGCATGCATTAACAATCTCTTCTTTCATACCTTTATTTTTTCTTTCCCATCCCCTTCCCCCCCCCCCCCCCTCATCCCCCCCCCCCCCCCCCCCCCCCCCCCCCCCCCCCCCCCCCCCCCCCCCCCCCCCCCCCCCCCCCCCCCACACACACACACACCTTCCCGTCTAATATCACTTAAGGGTGAACAGACGTTAAACTAAAAAGAACGAACCCTACACACACACTCTCTCTCTCTCTCTCTCTCTCTCTCTCTCTCTCTCTCTCTCTCTCTCTCTCTCTCTCTCTCTCTGTGTCTCTCTGTCTCTGTCTCTCTCTCATTATTTAAGAAGAAAATGGGATTGTAATCCCAAAGAAAACCCGGCAACGACACGCGATTTCCATTGATTTGGATTTTTCTTTTTACACAGCAGCCTATGGATGAGAATGTTTTTTTGGTTTAACTGATTTCATTTGAGATTAAAAAACGTGCTTTAATTGCAAGTGAAGGCTTGGTACAATCTTCGTCTCACATCGAGTCACGTTTGTCGTTCATGTCATGTACGTTGTATATGCATGAAAGAAGTAGACGAATCTTGTTCTTTTCTGTACCAAAAGTAACCTGTTTATTTGTTGGTTTTCTTTCTTTCTTTGTTTTTTTGTTCATTTGCCTGTTTGTTTGTTTGTTTGTGGTTGTTATCGTTGTACTTTTTGTTGTTACTGTCCACTACTATCTCTCCGAGGGCCTAATCATCAAAATAGTCACAGTCCTCTACTTCATCTCCTCTTCTCTCTCTCTAGTCACATTCTCTCTCTCTCTCTCTCTCTCTCTCTCTCTCTCTCTCTCGCTCGCTCGCTCGCTCGCTCGCTCGCTCGCTTTCTCTGTTTTTTCTGTCTTGTCTGTCGCTTTCTCTCTGTCTGTCTGTCTGTCTCTCTCCGTGTCTCTGTCTCTGTCTCTCTGTCTCTGTCTCTCTCTCTCTCTCTCTCTCTCTCTCTCTCTCTCTCTCTCTCTCTCTCTCTTTCTTTCCACGCGCCCACACACGCATTCGTTAACTCTCAAGTCTTGAAAACGAATGCAAGAGAAGCAATGAAGAAGTCCCGGTAAAGAAATACGAGTTCCATTTTTTTTGTGTCTTTTTTTTTATTAAGAGCAACGTAAGACTGCACTCAGTTGATTTATTTTATTTCACGGTAACATAAAACGTGCTTTAATTTGCCAGGGATGGTTTGATGGAATCTCCTTCTCACATTAAGTCTTGTCACACATTGAGTCTTGTAATCATTTATGTCATCAAAGAAGAAGACCAAATTTGTGTTTCTTTTTTTTTTTTTTTTTTTTTTTTTGTGATGAGAAATAATCTGTTTATTTGATTGCTTTTTTTTTCCTGTTTGAAAATTTGTTGTGTCTGTGTTGTCATTGACCTCTTTCTCCATCCTAAGGCCTGAACATTATTTGTTGTTTGTTTGCATTTTTATTTTTTTATACTCTATCTCTCTCTCTGTCTCTCTGTCTCTGTCTCTGTCTCTCTCTTTCTCTCTCTCTCTCTCTCTCTCTCTCTCTCTCTCTCTCTCTCTCTCTCTCTTCTTCTTCTTCTTCTTCTTCTTCTTCTTTCTTCTTCATCGTCGCTCTTCTTCTTCTTTCCGTTTGCTGCTCCTGCTCCTCCTCCTCCTCTTCCTCCTCCTCCTCTCTCCTCCTCCTCCTGCTCCTCCTCCTTAGTTACCCACGAGCAGTGTGTGTGTGTGTGTGTGCGTGTGCGCGCGCGCGCGCGCGCGCGTGATTTTTAACCGTAATAGCTGTCCCTCAGCCTCGTTTCCATTCCTCAGCCTTTATGCACCCAGATCGAAGAGGTGAACGACTTTCTGTTCGTCCATTGTTTTCGTTGTCTGTAATGTTAAGATGTCTTGCCTGTAGAAGACCAATAAGTCGAAACGCTGTGCGGTTTGTTTTATAAGGTGTTTGTTCTTTGGTTCGGCGACAGAGTAGTAAACTGTTGTTACAATGTCCGCCTGCAGTGGCTTCACTTTGAAGCCGCATTCAGAATGCGATGTGTATACTGGAGTAAATAGAGACGTCCCTAAGGTGGGGAAGCCAAGGTCATTCTGTGAACGCCAACCATTACGCTTAGTTTACCGTCATCC
>JADBJO010014522.1:12500-20000 GCA_016801955.1 Conus betulinus
TGCGTGTAGCTATTTGCTGTGGGACTAGAAAAAGGACTCTCTTTGTGTGGTAATTCAGTTAAGGCGGTAATATTTTCATTCGCTGTTTGTTTGTCGGTCTGTTTATCTATCAGCCGGATCACGCAAAAGATACTCAGCCGATATGAACGAAACTTGGTGAAAAAAATTGCAGTGTGGCCTAATAAGAAGCTCGTCCGATTTTGTTACGGATATATAGTGCGGATCTGGAACGCGGATCTAGGGTGCGAATTAGGAGCGCGGATCCGGATCGAAGGGCGGATCCAGGATCGGTTAGATCTTTGTGGAGGCCTGTGCTCTCCCAAGTGCCAGTCTAGTTATTTGCTGTTTTAGGCTTCCCTGTAGGATGTTTTCATTAATTCAAAAAAGCATTTCCTAGCCCATATCAACGTGATAGATAACCTTTCTGTCAAATTTTGTGCTTCCCTGTTTTATGTAATCTACCAACTGCATTATTGTAAATTTAATGGCGAATACACTTTATCACTGGATCAATCCACTGTCAGGAATAACATACTTTGTCACTGGAATAATATGACTACCGTAACTAATGTATTCTATCTGTGCAATAGCAAAATTATTTATCCATTATATGCGGGATTGTGTGTAGGCCTCTGTAAGGATGTAAAATTAAAAGCTAAATCATGTATGCATTTTTACATGTATTTAGATATATGCATATGCGTGTAGTCCCCTGAAGATACGCGTGCAAGTAGGATATGTACATACAAGTATTACCTTTGTCTGAATGTATTCTGTAAAGCTGTCCAAAAGAGAAATATTTGATATGAACTCAAAAGGTTACTGTAAAGCCCTGTCTACACTAACGGTTTCAACCTTATGGTTGGGAAGTTAATGTCGACGAGCCATTGGCAACCGGTTGGCGAGTTACCCTAGCCACACAATGGAACGGCCGAGTGTGTCTGTTCTAACCCTGTGTGTTTCATACGAAGCTGGACAGTTTCCAAATAGAGCAGGACATTCATCACAAGGAGTAGGATTTTCTCCGATTCCAAACGGAATAGGACACTTTCAGAACGGAGCAGGGCATTTTCCAAACGCAGAAGGACGTTTCCAAAATCAGTAGAACATTTCCTAAACGTAGAAGGGCATGTTCCAAACGGAGTAGGACATTTTTCAAAAAGAAGAGGCTATTTTCCAAACGGAGTATGGCATTTTTGAAAAGGAGTACGATATTTTCCACACGAAGGAGGACATTTTGAAAACGGAGTAGGACATGTTCCAAACGGGAGAAGGACATGTTGCAAATGGACTAGGACATTTTGTAAACGTAGGACATTTTCCAAACGGAGTAGGACATTTTCCAAATGAAGTAGGGCATTTTCTAAACTGAGCGGGGCATTTTCCAAACGGTTCACACATTTTCATCATACATTTTCCAAATCAACGAGGACATTTTAAAAACGGATAAGGGTATGTCCTAAACAGAGAACATTTTCCTACCTGAGCAGGTTATTTTCCAAAAGGAATTGATTTTCAGGCGAAGAAGGACACTTTACAAAACAGAGTAGTACATTTTCCAAACAAAACAAGGCATCTTCCCAAAAGGAGAACATGTTTGTTTTTCCAAACGGAGTAGTAGAACGTTTTTAGAAGAGGGCAGGGCATTTCTAAAACCGAGCAGAGTATTTCCAAGCGGATAATGTTTACAGAGTGTGCTTAGTTGCATAGTCAGACACAAATACAATTGCACGCGTAATTGAATTAGACAGTTGAAAAAGAAGCAGAAAGTTTGAACGATCCATTCTGATTCAGCTCTTTTTAGATCACCATCCACTTAATCTGCCATGCAAACAAGATCAGTATTATCTTTAAGGACTTAAGGTAAAGAAGGACATTTTCCCATATTATGGACTCTGCCTGTTCTTTTTTCTTCCGTTCTTTCTTTTCTTTCTTTCTTTTTCCTTGTGAGTATATTTTTATAAATTGTAACCTCCTCTGATTAGTCTATATTCTGTCCGTAATTTTGATACTACTAACGTATGATTTACCTCTCAAGGTGAGAGAGCGCTAGTCGGTGTCAGACGAGCTGTTTGTGGCCAATCTCCATGTTCAGATGTCCAAGGCACATCCAGCTGCATTCATAACAAGCGTTGTCCGTGTTGGGGCAGGTGAGGTTTCAGGGGGTGACGGGACCTGTGGAGTACAACCAACACGGTATGAGACAGAAGTACAGCCTGGAGATCATGCACCTCACTTTCAAGACCCCCCTCAGAAAGGTTAGTGATGGTAATGGAGACGACGACGATGATGGTGATGATGTTGATGATGCCGATGATGACGATGATGATGACGATGATGATGATGATGATGATGATGATGATGATTGATCCTGATGATGATGATTATGATGACTACGACAACGATGACAATTAAACTGCAGTTGGGAGATCATGTTCGTTTGCCTTCAAATAGACCATTAGTTAGGTTAGTGCTGCTGCTACTGCTGTGTTGATGATAATGACGATGATGATGATTATTGAAAAACAGTCTAGAAATCATGCGCGTCATCCATTTCATTCAATCCCCTTAAAATGACTAATGATGATTATTACGACGATGATTTGATGGCATTAACAATGATCATAATAATGTTTACAAAGTACTGTTTGGAGATCACATTTCTCATTTTCAGGTCATTCAAAAAATGTACCTATGATATTTTGTAAAATGAAGGAATGAATGAATAGATAATATGAACAGATAAAGGAAAACATGCAGGAATGAAATAAATAATAATAATGAGGATGAAAGGAAAGGAGCAGAAAAAGAAAATGAAAAGACTGATAATCAATTTTTGCTTCGTCAGTGATTAGTTATTGCTAAATCTTATTTCTAACAGAGCTGCATAACTTAATGCCAGAAATACACAATCGTATTTCGTCGTCATCATCTTCAGCTTTGTTAAGTTTCTGGCTTGGGTTCCTGGTCATGTCGGCATCGGAGGGAACGAAATGGTGGATCGTTTGGCCAAGAATGCCGTACGAGAGAGAAACTGTCAAACACACCTCCCCTGCTCAGATTTGAAACCCAAAATTAACGATTATGTAAAAGACCTCTGGCAGGAGGATTGGAATACACAGACGGATAACAAACTCTTTCAGATCCGTCCAAACCTAAAGGAGTTCCTCCCGTCTTCGTCTGGTGGTCGTAAAGAAGAAACAGTTCTGTGCCGGCTGCACACCGGCCATTCGTATTTTTACCCATTCCTACCTTTTAAAGAGTGAAGAAGCTCCTTGGTGCATTCCGTGTCATGTGCCACTCACAATGAAACATATTCTTTTAGAGTGTTGGGATTTGCACGATGTGAGACACAAACATTTTACAGCAGAGTCCATGAAAACCTTGTTCAGAGATGTTCCGCCTGACGCGATCTTTGAGTTCTTGAAAGAGGTTAACATTTTTCATCGGATCTGAGATTTTACAGTGGAAAGATTTTAAACAGCATGGATCAAAACAATAACGATATGATCATGAAATGAAAAAAAAAAAAAACCACCACCACTGTTGCTTTCAGCTATGTTTCTTTCCCTTCCCGCCTCGATATCAATCCCGTGATTTTGGTCGCTTACCCTACACCAAAATGTGCGCCCAGGTTCGAAGAGACAACAGGCTGTTTGTCTGTCCTTTGTTTCCATTGTCTTGAATGCCATTTGTCTCGCCTTAAAAAGGCCAAACAGATCAAAACGCGTTGGGGTTTTTTGTTTGTTTGTTTGTTTTGTAATTTTTGTTCTTTCGTTTGGCGGTGCTTTCACTTTCGCTCTTTTTTCGGTTTCCGGCTTCAGTCACCCCACTTTGAATCCAGTGCACGTGCTTCTTAGACTGACCTTGTTTGTTGTAACAGTCATGATCAACTTTGTCTTATAACGCCAGTAACATTTAAGCTTAAGCCATGTATGGAATTGTCACGAAGCCGATGGTCAAACTGTTGAGTGTTTGCCTGTGGAGAGTTCATCGTCATGAGATTGAAACACGCGCGGGATTGGATTTTCACGGCTAGAGAACTCTCTCTGTCCAGCCGACAGTAAACGGTTACTTGAGCCGGGCGGTTGAAAGATAGGGATGGGCACCGCCTGCCATCGTGCAATGCCCCAGACACAGTGAAGCTTTGACACTTTACTGTCTCTGCAGCCATGAAGCCAGGGCAAGTTGACCTTTTTTAACCTTTATAATTGCAATCAATGATCTTACACACCAGTACATAATCATGGTTGTAACTGTCCAAGTCCATCTAGACAGAGCTCTCTCTCTCTCTCTCTCTCTCTCTCTCTCTCTCTCTCTCTCTCTCTCTCTCTCATTGATTGTTCCAGGTGGGCGTGTGGTCAGCAGCGTCCGGGGTCCGCAGCAATTTGACCGGGGAGAAGAGGACATACTCCCCTTTACCGGCCAACCGGACAAGGGTCGTCACCACCATTCTGGTTCGTCTGTGTGTGTGTGTGTGTGTGTGTGTGTGTGTGTGTGTGTTTATGTGTGTGGTGTATGTGTGTGTGTGTGTGTGTGTGTGTGTGTGTGTGTGTGTGTGTGTGTGTGTGCTCATGTGAGTATATATCTTGTAAGTCTGTATATGCTTGTGTAATGATGAGTGATGAGTGTGTGTGTGTGTGTGTGTGTGTGTGTGTGTGTGTGTGTGTGTGGTGTGTGTGTGTGTGTGTGTGTGTGTGTGTGTGTGTGTGTGTGTATGCCTGCATCCACATGGGTGCGCATGCTAGCTCACGCGCTCGAGCGCTTTATGTTTTCTCTTAATTAGCTTTGCTGTGGACGTTATCACTAGCGGCTAAGTCATGTGGCCAGAGTGCCCATGTTCGGGAATCCGGAATAGAAAGTCTTTCACGAGCATCACAGCATCAATGGGGCTATGGCACAGGCACAAGAAACATCTATTGTCGCGGTTGCTGATGTTGACGATTGTTATGCTGATGTCCTTGGCGGTTTATTATGATGGAAGTGGACACGGTCTTTTTCTGTTCCGTTGATATTTTCTTTCGGGGGTCTAGTGGATTTTCTGATTATTCCTTTCTTTCTTTCTTCCGTCCTTGTTTTTTTTTTTGCCGTCTTTTGTCCTTCCTATTTCAGTTTCAGCTTTCTCTTTATTACCTCCTCCCTCTCCCCTTTTAATCTGTCTTTTTTTCTCTTTCCTTCTTTCCTTAAAAATTTCTGCTGGTTCCTTCCTTCCTTCCTTTCTATCTGTTCCTCTGTCATTTCTGTCTTTCTTTCTTTCATTCATTCTGTCTTTTTATCGTTCGTTCCTTCTTTTTTTGTCTATTCTCTTTCTTCTCCTCTTCCTTTTCCTCCTCCTCCACCACCACCCCTCCTCCTCCTCCTCCTCCTCCACCACCTCCTCCTCCTCCTCCTCTTCTCAGTCTACACACACACGCACGCACGCACGCACGCACGCACACACACACACACACACACACACGTGCACATGCACACATTTACATACAGCGACAGCAACAACATTAAAGACAAGAGAGAGAGAGACAGACAGACAGAGACAGACAGACGGACAGAGGCAGGCAGACAGACACAGACATAAGAGAAGCAGAAAGAGAGAAACACAGCCAGCCAGACAGACAGACAGATACGAGATGAAACAGAGACAGAATCCAATCTCTTGCCTCAGCTTCTGTTCGCTCGTGTATTACCTTAAATCTTCGATGAATACAAAATAAATGCACTTAAGGGGTAAAGACGAAGGCACACCCTTCCCGCTACCGTCCTGCTCGTTTCTTTGTCGGAGCACCCTAAACAAAACAAAGGCTAAACAAAGGACAGAAAATGGACACGGTGGCATGTCGCCTGTTCTGTAGACAGGTTGCACACCAAAAAAATCAATGCGCCAAGGACCTGCTTAAGAAGTCGAGTATTTATAGACTGGCGCAGCTGGATTGGTTTTAGACTTTTTACTGTGTCTGAAAGTTAATTCTCCTCATTTTCTTTCTTATGGCCATCAAGGTATAGGCCAGGTAGTTCCAAGCAGACAGATTAAAATCAAAGGAATTGGATTAATTTGTGACGTTGAAGCTGGCGCAAAGGCAGGGTGACGCGTGAGTGCAAAGGCCTGAAATGTGTGTCAACTAAGGGCGAAGAAGGTCATGTATTTGAAGACTGTGATTTCATCAGTCAAGATTCCCCCCCCTCCCCCCAAACAAGGGAAATAACTGATGGAGAGTTGTTCTTTTGATCAAGTATTAGTTTAATATTAGATGTTAGTTCAAGTTTATGGTAGGCCTCAAATTGCTTGCATAAATTGTATAGGGTTTTAGTGCAAAATCCTAATTGGGGCGTGTGGCCACCATCTGTGTCCCAAAACACTTCTGTTTACTTCGCAGGGGAGATAAGAGACAGATGAAGTGAAGGAGAGGGAGTCGGGGATGAAGGGAAGGAAGGGGTGGGGGAGGGGGGTGATCAGCCTTGAGCTCTTAGCTTTAGACTCTGTCAGAATAATCCAAAATCACTACTCTCCCCCCCCCCCTCTCTCTCTCTCTCTCTCTCTCTTCTCTCTCTCTCTCCAGCGCCTTCTTCAGAACGTATATATCCGTGGACATCCTTGTTTAGTTCGGTCCTCAATCGATAGCACTTTGACTAAGTCCTACCACATACTGTAAGTTATAGACCACTCCTTTGAGTGTGTGTGTGTGTGTGTGTGTGTGGGGGGGGGGGGGGTATGTATGTGTGTATGCGTTTAAGACCACTGAGTGTGTGTGTGTGTGTGTGTGTGTGTGTGTCCGTTTGTATGTGTGTGCATGGATGTGAGTAAGCATTTAAGACCACTGTGTGTGTGTGTGTGTGTGCGTGTGCGTGCTTGCGTGCTTGTGCTTTCAGTCGGTTTTTTCAGTAAATCGATGGAATAGCTTTCGTACCTCACAATCGAACGGCTGACACCAACACTATGTCGTCTCCATGAGATCCTCGTCTTAAGTCGGCCCACCATAGTTATCAGTTTATTGACCCATCAGATCTTTGTCTGAAATCTGCCCATTTTAGTTATCAACTTATTTACCCACCCATGATATCTTTGTCTGAAATCTGCCCATTTTAGTTATCAACTTATTTACCCATGAGATCTTTGTCTGAAATCTGCCCATTTTAGTTATCAGCTTATTTACCCATGAGATCTTTGTCTGAAATCTGCCCATTTTAGTTATCAACTTGTTTATCTATGGGATCTTTGTCTGAAATCTGCCCATTTTAGTTATCAACTTATTTACCCATGGGATCTTTGTCTGAAATATGCCCATTTTAGTTATCAACTTATTTACCCACCCATGAGATCTTTGTCTGAAATCTGCCCATTTTAGTTATCAACTTATTTACCCATGGATCTTTGTCTGAAATCTGCCCATTTTAGTTATCAACTTATTTACCCACCCATGATATCTTTGTCTGAAATCTTCCCATTTTAGTTATCAACTTATTTACCCACCCATGAGATCTTTGTCTGAAATATGCCCATTTTAG
>JADBJO010014522.1:25000-35000 GCA_016801955.1 Conus betulinus
CCTCCATCATGATCAAAAAGCCGGACAAACAACACGGCGGGGTCTTCTCCTTCAAGTCTCCTCTCTCCGACATCGTCGTCTGGCTCTCCGGTCGCCTTCGGCTTCCTGGCGGTCAGCCTGGTGCTGTTTTTGGTGGGCAAGTGCGTTCAGTTTTTAAATTTCATTTACTTTTTTAGTTTTTGTGTTCTTACTTTTTTTGTTGTGTTACTTCGTTTTTGTCCAAGTGTGTGTGTGTGTGTGTGTGTCTGTGGGGGGGGGGGGGGGGGTGTGTGTGTGTGCGTACGTGCGTGCGTGCATGTGTAAGTGTGCGTGTCTGTGTGTGTGTGTGTGTGAATCATGTGTTTTTTTTTTTTTTTTTTTACTTTATCACTCCATCCCGAGGAATTTTTGTTTGTATGTTTATTGTACGGAGTGATATTTGGTTTTATGAGTGGATTAGAGCGAGAGTGACATGATTTGCTCGCTCCCTCTTTATTTGTTTGTTTGTTTTGCCTTTGTTTGGTTTTTTTTTTTGTTGTTTTAGGTTTGGTTTGTAATTGAATGTGTTTGACTATACATCTCTCTCTCTCTGCCTTTCTCTCTCTCTGTCTCTCTCTCTCTCTCTCTCTCTCTCTCTCTCTCTCTCTCTCTCTCTCTCTCTCTCTCTCTCTCTCTCTCTGGCACAGTCAAAATGTTTGCAGGAGGATAAAAAAAAAAACCAACGAGAAACGGGTACGACATACAATGCTACTGAAGGTTATAGAAACACGTCGGGGGGAAAGTGCACACACACACTGCTAACACACACACACACACACAACACAAACATTGCACCTCATACACACACCACACACACACACACACGCACGCTCACACGCACGCACGTGCACACACACACACGCACGCACACACACACACGCACGCACGTGCACACACACGCGCGCGTGCGTTCGTGTGCACACACACATACACGCGCGCGCGCGCACACACACACACACACACACACACACACACACACGCGCGCGTATATATATATATATACACACGCGCGCGCGTGCATGCACACGCACGCACGCACGCGTTCGTTTTAGATTTTAAGAAAGGCGCAACATACCAACAGTGTGCACAGACATAACCAAATCAATACATTTTAGGCAGGAGTGGGATCAGAGGTGGTCAAGTTGCATGAGTATCATTTCAAGGTCATATAACAGCGTACGCATTATACTCGAACAAATCCATTCGTAACGTGGACAAATGGCCAAGAAGCCGAGAAACAGCCAGTAGTTTAGCGCTAATTTCAACGAAGCCGAACTATACACAAAATATATTGTAAAGAGTATGTAACTATGTTCTGACTCCTGTTCAGATTTGATAGGATTTTCCCTCCCTTGAGTTGTGTTGTGGAGGGCGTAGCTCTTTCATTGAGCAAGTCGCAGATGAAACTGATCTGCTTCTACTTTCGTGTTCTGTGATCTGGCATTAGTCTAGTTTTTCCTTTAAATTGATTTGTGAAGAGTCCACATGTTTTTTTTTTTTGTTTGTTTGTTTGGGTTTTTTTTTTTGTTTTTCTTTCTTTGTTTTAAGAAAGGTGCAACGTAAACTATTGGTGCTTAATTGATCTGTACGGTATGATTTATTAAAACGTGTATGATACAGTATTGCGATGTAGTAGTACGATATGATATAGTATAACATGAAATGATATAACATGATATAGTATAACAAACATAGTATAACATGGTATAACGTAGTTAAATGCAATATGATATAACAGAATATGACGTAATATTATGAATATATTATATAATGTAATACAACACAATACAATACATTGATATGATATGGTATGGTATGGTATGATATATATATAATACAACATAACAAAATATAACATAACATAAATGTATGACAAGACAATGTAACAAATATAACATGATAACATAACATGATATAAAGTCATTTCATATTAAATATGCCAGCACTGAATATCACAATGCAAAAAAAAAAATGTACCGTGTAACATGATACACTACTACATCATTTAGCTGTTGATTTCTTTCATCATATAAGCAATCTCATTTCTCAGTGCCTGTTTACTGCATTCCTCTCATGACGCTCGTCGGGCTTTTCCCCCCATCTGCTGTAGCAGTCCCAGCAACCACCAGCCCACAGAGAGCTACATAAATATCGGTTTGTCGTCGTCAGGCGACCCATCGGTGGAGACGACGCGCACCGTTTCTAGGCCACGGAGTTCAGAGGTTGCTTGTATTGATTTGATCCAGCATTCGCGGGACGTCTTCTCCGATTCCTGAGGCCTTGATGACAGACTTGGAAAATGCTCCGTCTGGAAGGAAACTTGCACCATGCCCACCCACCCTGAATAATCTCCATGGAATTAATAATACCAATTCATCGCCTGTCTGAGGAATGACAATTGAAATGAGGGTCACCAAGAGTATAATGACCAATAGTAAGGACACAGAATGTTCAATTTGCTCGTTTGAGACTCCAGCCCCCTCCCCCTTTCTCTCCTAACTCCCCTTCCCCATCTTAAGCCCTTCCCATACCCCACCCCCCACTCCCTGCACACTCACAGTTTCCATTGTCACTGGGAACGATGAAAATGATGACTGATGTTGTAATCGACGATAGATTTTGCTGTGAGAACACATGAAAAGTATGCACTCTCTGATTCCCATTCACCATTAAAAGCCGACCAGAAAGATCTAGAAATCCCCACAACTATACAATGGATCTGATGTATGGGGGTTGGGGACTTTGGGCGGGCGTTCAAACCCGCGACCTCCCAACTGCAGCCTCTGACGTTCTCACTATGATGCCCACGGGGCTGTTTATTTATTAATTAATGTCTGTTTGTTGGTTTATTTATCTTTTTTTGTGTATTAAATTTTGCTATTTATTTATTTATTCATTCATTTATTCATTCATTTATATTCATTCGTTCGTTGTTCATATATTTATCTATGTATTCATTTATGAATGTAAGTATTCATTTATTCATTCATTCATCTATCTGTCTGTTTGTTATTGGTTGATTCACTGATTGTCCAGGTTCAGTCCTTACGAGTGGACCCCCCAGTCCCGGGGGGAGATCCCGGAGGGTCAGGAGATTTACGTGACGGGGGAGGGGATGGTGGTGGACCCCGGGGCCCCCAGCCCCTTCTCCCTGGACAACACGCTGTGGTTCGCCTTGGGAGCCCTCATGCAGCAAGGCTCCGACATCTCGCCCAGGTGGGTCGCAGGTTCAAATGTTCAGCTGATGGTATCAATTGTAAACTATGATCAAGATAACGGTTGCTGTTATGCTGACCGACACGATGTTCTTCACCATAAGAACTCTCATGAGCTGTAAGGCGCTCGTATCTCGCCTAGGTGGCTTCCAGGGTTTAAATCTTACGTCTTTTATATTGTTCATTACGACTGTTGTTATGAATTCCAATGAGCAGATCATGTTTTCATGCGTACCTGAATTTTTTTGTGTCTGTCTGTCTGTCACCGAGAATACGTAAAAGAAAACTATCCTACCGATGTTCACGAAACTTTAAAAAAAAAAAAAAAAAAAAAAAAAAAGAAGAAACATTGAACGCTGCCTGGCAACCAAGCCATTCAATTGTAATGTGGACCCGCATTAAAACGTGGATACAGAATTCGATTAACTAAAGTCTTAACAAGTTTCCTTTGAACATGAGCCAGTTTGAAGTTCCTGTGGATGATCAGATAGACTGGAATGTTCAGATTTCCTGGTTGGTGTATTTCTTTTTGTTGTGAGCCCTGTTAAATAAATAAAACGTTACTGCATGCGCTGCGAACTCTAAGCGTTTGCATGTCCGCGGGTAGGGACTACGGTTCAGATCCTTCGCTGATGTTATCATCATCGTCATCATCATCATCAATTTTTTGTTACTGTTATTATTCTTGTTATTGCTATCATTATTATTATCATTATCATCATCATTGTTGTTGTTGTTCTTATTCTTGTTGTGGTCGTCGTTGTTGTTGTTGTTGTTGTGGTCGTCGTTGTTGTTGTTGTTGTCGTCATCGTCGTCATTGTCCTCGTTGTTTTAAGCTATACTCCGGGGTCGGTACTGTCTCAACAATCCTTCAGAACCTTTTTTTTTTCTACAAGCGGCCCCATCCTCTCCTCTTGGTTTGCGGCAGGTCCATCTCTGGGCGGGTGGTGGGGGCCGCCTGGTGGTTCTTCACGCTGATCATCATCTCCTCCTACACGGCCAACCTGGCGGCCTTCCTGACCATCGAGCGCATGGACATGCCCATCAATTCCCCGGACGACCTGGTCAAGCAGAGGGAGATCCGCTACGGCACAGTGGAGAACGGGTCCACGCAGCAGTTCTTCAAGGTGTGAGCCCGTGGAGGAGGAGGCCCTGGGGCTCTCCGGGGCCTCGGCAGGCCGGGCTGTCAAGAGGCATGGGGCTGGTCTGAGTGAAGAGGGGATTGTGACGTGACCATTGCCAGCCACACCATCCTCTACAACACCACCACCATCACCCCCTGATACCCCTCCTCCCTCCCCTCCGCACCCCTGGTGTGTTTCAGAAGTCGTGTCTTTTTAGTCATAGAAATCTCTGTAATATTGGTGAAACACCGCTGTCGACAAATCCGGGGTTTGTGTGGGGAGACAGGGACACACAAACACACACACATGCACACACACGCGCGCGCGCGCGCGAGCTGAGAGACAAAGATAGAGAGGGGGAGGGAGGGAGGAGAGAGAGAGAGAGAGAGAGAGAGAGAAAACACCTAGCCAGACAGACAGAGACAAAGAGATAGACTGACAGACAGAACAGAACATCCCCCAGCCAAAGCGCTTTCTCTCCTATAATAACGCTTTTGGCACAGACCATTGAACTCAATCCCACCAACTATATTACGTCCACTAAACACTCCAGACCCTCCCATACATACCCTCAAGCCACGACATGTTGATTGTAACCCGGATAACTGATCGAAGCCGAAACATTCTAAGAACACAACGACGTACAACTTTTAAAAAACATGCACATATACACACGCATGCACGCACGCACACATCTCTCTCTCTCTCTCTCTCTCTCACACACACACACACACACACACCACGCACACACCACACACACACACACACACACACACACACACACACATGATTCCAGATTATACCAAAAATCAAGACTCATTTTGTCTCGGCTCCCTCCACTTTTCCACAAAACCCTCAAATCAAGAAGACTTCAGTGTCAAAACTCCTGGCTCGTTCCATTGGTTAAGCGGTTCTGGTCACACCGCTATCGTTCATACACCAGTGAGAGTTTCAATTCACCCACCTGTCTTGACAGTAGGAAGCTTGAGTTAGGGAAAGTCCTCAATTTCTAAACCGCGTTACTTTCACATTGTTAGTTGCTTGGTCATGTCCCCCAACTTGAAATGTTCACAGTAGAATCCATGGAACACGTGTTCAAAGATGAAATTAAAAATGAAATGAGGCAGGGAACAGTAAACAATAAACGGTAAACAAGTAGGGCAACTCGTGCCTTCACAAGGAAACCTAACACAGAGGAACTGTTATTCAACACTGGCACAGCCTTTTAAACTTGAATAAAGTATTTGTTTGACGTTATTCAAGTTTAAAAGGCTGTGCCAGTCTTGAATGAAAGTTACTCGGTGTTAGGTTCCTTGTGAGGGCAACAGTTGCCCTCTTGTTTACAGTTTAGTGTTCAAAGATGTCCCGCCTAATGTAATATTTGAATCTTTCTGAGAGAGAGAGAGAGAGAGTAACGGTTTTCAGTTGATATGAGATTTTACGGAAGACAGATATTTAACAAAATTTCCGGGTGTGTTTTTTAGGAGGTGTGTTTTTAAAGGGTTGTGTGAGTAAGGTGGGTTTTTTTTTGTTTGTTTTGTTTTTGTTTTTTGTTTTTCTTTTTAGACTTGCGCGTTGACTTCAACGCGGTGACAGCCCTGATATGGCCCTTTGCGGTCGGTTGGGCTATAAGCAACATTACCTGACCTTAATAACTTGAATTTCTTGTACCAGCGAATCAGAACTTGCCGTTTGCCTCTTTTTGGAACCTGAGAGTCGAAAAAGACCTCAAGTTTTATACACTTTACTTGTACGTTTTCATTTGTAAGCCCAGTCCTCCAACATGCACTTACGCACCAATAAACCATAACTCATCACGCTCCTTCACTTCGGGCCCAGGAGTCGGAGGTGCTGGTCTACAAGCAGATGTGGAACTTCATGAGGGAGGCGGAGCCCAGCGTGTTCACCAAGTCCATCGCGGAAGGCGTCAAAAGGGTGCGTGAGAGCAAAGGGCAAGTACGCCTTCCTGCTGGACGCCGCCATGAACGCCTACCACAACCAGCGCAAACCCTGCAACACCCTGAAGGCCGGCCGCAACCTGGACGACAAGGGTTATGGCGTGGCCACCCAGCTCGGTTCGGATCTCCGGTGAGTGAGCAACAAAAGGATTGAAGAGAGGACTGGGGGGGGGGGGGGGGGGGGGATGGGAGAGGGAGAGCGGAGACATGGGAGAGCAGGCAGGGGGAGAGAGGAGTGAGTACCGGAGATTGTGCTTGGTTCAAACAGAACAGGTGGGAAGCGGAAGGAGTAGAGAGAACGGAAGGAGTAGAGAACGGAAGGAGTAGAGAACGAGAGACTGTACATGTTTAAAGAAGGTAGAACAAACTGGAAGTTGGAGAGTACGAGACAGTATGCTAGTCTGCAAGACGGTAGGAAGGAATGGAAGTGAAAGAGCACCGCACACTCTGCTGGTTTCAAGATGGCAAGTAAAGAAGGAACCGGGGCGGTGCGAGAAGCTGTGCTAGAGTCAAAGAAGACAGGAAGAAAGGGACGTGGAAGAGCACATACGTGAAATAGTTTCAGGGAAAGCCGGTGAAAGGGTAAGCGGAGAGCGTGAGAGGCTTTACTAGGTTCTCCGAGGGGTGCGCAGATAACAAAAACGAAGGAGGCGAGTACGACAAACTAAGCTAGTTTGAAGGAGGGCAGGCTTTGAAATGGAAAGGGGAAGTTACAAAAGCCGTTGATGGTTTCAAAGCTTTCGGTAGACAGAGAAAGGGGGGGGGGGGGGGGGGGGGGGTACGAAAGCCTGAGCGACTTGCACGCAGGTGAAGTGGAAAGAGAAGAGGGGAGCGTACGAAGGACTGATCTAGTTTCAGAGAGATCAGGCAGAAAAGGGCTGGGAGAGATAACGACGCAAACTGCTTCTTTAAAAGAGAATGTGCAGAAAGGAAGGTGAGCGGGATGAATATGACAAGGGCAGGAAGAAAGGGGGAAGGGGAGAGAACAATATACTATGCTTGTTTTGAAGAGAGCCGGCTGAAAATAGAGGGAAGAATGTACAGAAGACTTAGTTTTATTTTAAATGTCAGACTCAGATAAAGAGGAAATGAGACTATATAAGAGCATGATATTTTTTTAAAAAGATAAGGTTGAAAAAAGGGGGAGGGGGGGGGGCATGGATAATATGAAAAACGATGCAAGTTTGAAAGAGAACAGGTAGATAGGGAAAACGGATAGAATGCGATAGTTTCAAAGAAAATAAATAAAAACGGGAAGGGGGAGAATGCAAAAGACTATGCTGGTTTCGAAACGTCAGGTAAAAAAAGAGGGGAAGGAGGAGGCAAAGGAAATTCGAGAGATGATGCTATACTGTGCACAAAAAGAAACGCATATTTTTTTGGCTGAAAATATATTAAGGAAAAATTTTGACAGAAACATGCCCCGTATAGCAGGGAACTCTGTCCAGTGTGAATAGTCAGATATAATGAATAGAGTAGATTGATGTCTTATTTCTTCTGTGGTTGTAATATTTTGAATGCTAAATGACGCATGAAATGACTGAAATTAAAAAAAAAATGCGTTTCTTTTTGTGCATAGTATAGTTTCAAAGAAGGCAGGAAAAGAAGAGAAAGCTAGAGAAGTAGCAGAAACAATGCCAGTTTGAAAGAGGAACGCAGAAGGGGAGAGTAGCAGAGACTACGCTAATTTTGAAGAGAACAGGTAAAAGGGGGAAGGGAATACATGAGACCAGGTGCGAGGTCGTGGTACGATTCCCGTCACAGCCATGTATCTGTGTGGGTGCTGTCGACCGTGGCTGGCTCCTACCCAGAATTAAGTGTGCTATGGGGTCATTTGGAATATTGGAACAACACAGTCGAGTTTCACCCACTTAAAGGATACGTCTCTAAGAGTGTTGCTCAAAGTATAACTGATGGACACTGCATCTGTCTGCAGTTCTTGGGCGCGAGTATTCCCACGGGGCTGCATGTGATATGTATTGAATGTTAGCCTTTTCTTTCATTCTGAGCCTGTCAGCTTTAAAGTTTGCCGGGTCGTTGAAAAATTCTCAGATGTGAGACGCGCAGTTTTTTTTTTTACAGTAAACATGCTAGAATGAAATGAATTTAATTCGAACATGAAAGGAAAGAAAAGTGGACATGTCATTGATAGCCAGTGACAAAAATCGTATCGACAGACGAAATATAATTACAATCCCTACAACAGTATTGCAAACTATTGCTACTGCTGTCATTACGACTACCACGACTGCTTGAACCAGATATTGTAAGAGTTCTGACTGCAGTACGTAATTACTGACTGTTAGAATAAAATGTTGGCTTTAGATTTAATTCTTGTTTTGCAAGCAAATTCTGCTGTTGTCTATCCCCTATCCCCCATTGAATGTTTTTCATTCTTCGTTCTTGTTTATGATCAAAATCGTATGAAAAAACCATGAAAGTGAATTGGCCCAGCTACAGTGTAGTTTAACTGGAGCCAACTTGCATTTTTCTGTTTATAATAATTCAGATCAGTTACTAAGGAAAATGTTGACACCAGCAACGATAAGATATAACACGAACCACAGTATGAGCATGGAGAAGATTTTGGAAGCACATATGATCACCACAGTTTTGTTGACGTTTGACATGCGTGTGCTCACTGGATGTCCTTGGTGTTGTATTTGTTTCAAATGTGATATGTACCATTCTGTGTGGTGCCTATATGTGTTGCACATTTTCAGTTACGTTGCCGTAACATTGAACATGTACATGATCCCTGAACGGATTTCAATTACCAATCGACAATGCTGCACTGCTCACTTAGACTTGTATATTGCGGTTATCTCTCTGAAATGCTTACCATTTCTGCATCGTTGAGTGGATTGCAGAGTCTCAATGAATACTGCAGTTCTATGAGAGTTTGAAAACTATCACGTTTTCTTACAAGTTTTGAATCATCAATCACTATTGCTGTTCAAGAAGCATTTAACTGTAACTTACTAACTGTGTTTCTGGGAACTGCGGAGTTGTGGGAGCGTTCATAAGGTCACTGTATGTTTCTTTGATCAAGTCAACATCGCCAAACAGGAGCATTTAGAGCTGTAACAACCCATGACTGGGTTTCAGATTTCCTATAAAAGACTGCCATTCGTGGATTGTTTCAAGTCGTGGCAGTCAGATTGGTTTCAAAGCGCTGATCAACATCACTGTTCATGGAAAATCTCTAGCTGAGTCCCTGAGTTGTGTCTCTGAGTGGGCTCGAAAGCACCGAACAGTATCGCAGAATTTTCAGCGGTCACTGACTTGGCTTGATGATATCAATCCACAGCGTCGTTTTAGGAGCGTTTTAAAGCAGTGAGTGAGGTTCAAAGGACCAGACAACAACGCCGTTTTGGGGCCTTTGAAACTGTGACGGTAACTGCTTAGTTACAGTGGTCCATCCATTCCAGCCTGTCGTGATTCGAGTGTTGAAAGTTGTGATGGTGCTCACAGACTAGTTTCAGAACACCACACTCCCACTCCCGCCTTTCTTAGAGTGCGTCAAGTTACTACGGTCATTGACTGAATTCAGAGCGCCAATCATTTCCTTAGACTGTGTCAGACTACTGCGGTCGTTGACTGATTTCAGAGTTCCAATCATTCCCTTAAAGTGTGGTAAATTACTATGGTCATTGACTGATTTCAGAGCTCTAATCATCATTCT
>JADBJO010014522.1:40000-47291 GCA_016801955.1 Conus betulinus
TTGATGTAGGAGTTAGGGATTTGGGGGTAGGGGTGTTGGTGTAGGAGATAGGGGGGTTGGTGTTGGGAGTAGGGGGGTTGGTGTTGGGAGTAGGGGGGTTGGTGTTGGGAGTAGGGGGGTTGGTGTGGGGGGGGGGGGGTAAGGTGTGTTGGTGGAGGGGGGGAGGGGGGTCGAAGGGGTAGATAGATGTGTTGTGGGTGTGGTGTGTGGTGTGTTGGACGGCAAGGGAGGGTAGTTCACGGTGTGAATGTGGGTGGACAGGTGAGGTCACAGCTACAGAGGCTACGAGATCGAAGTCGACAGCGAATGCGAAGAGTTCCCGAGCCTCCTCCCCGGCCCCCTGTGAGAATGGACCCGGCAAAAAAACGGCGCCGTGAGTGTTTTGATGCATTTCTTTTCTGTTTTGTTTTTTTTTTTTCTTCCAGGGGAGGGAGAGGAGAAGGGGTCGTGGTGGGAAGGGAAGTATGGATGGGGGTGGGGAAGGATAGGGTGGAGCAGATATAGAGGTACCATGTGGATAATGTTACTGTTGAAGATTGAATGCTCCAATTACCAGAGTAGAAACAAACCACAACCACCACGATGATGATGATAGCACTAGTAAGAGAAAAAATCAGAAACACCGAATTTGTTCAGCATGCACAAAAATCACACTATAACAAGGATTTTATGAAAACACACGCAATACGCCAGTCAGCGATGACTACTTGTGTGTGTGTGTGTGTGTGTGTGTGTGTGTGTGTGTGTGTGTGTGTGTGTGCGTTTTTCATTAACTGTTGCGCGTGCGTGTGTGTAAATTACCTAGTTTATGAAATATTGATTATTAAACGGTTGGCTTTTTTTATCATTTTCAGTGTAGATTTCCTGGAGAGCCACTAGGTACGGATGACACTTCTGAAGAGGCCTTATGACGTCATTGATGACAAGACCACGCGCATGACAACATATCCAGAAAAGTGACGTCACCCGATTATTTTTTCGTAGCCTCAGCATCCCGTCTCTTGTACATGGCATATTCATTACGATTTTGTTATGTTTCATTGTCGTATAAAACTTGTATAAAAAGTAAAAAACAACAAAAAAAAAAAACTCCTATTGTTGGACTTTACCGTTGTGAAGCACTGTAATGCGCCTTCGTTGTGGAAATCTGTTAATGTATTATCGAATCCATCGTGTATCACATGTTAATGATAAAGACTAGAAACTTGTCTAAGTCTTCAATGTCTGCAAGTTCATCGGGACTGTCGTCGACTGGATGTGGGGTGCCCTTCGGAAAAGAATGTTCACAAGGCTAAGTTGTTGTTGTCAGTTTGGGGAGGGGAGCGGGGGTGGCTTTGCAGGTGATGGCGTTGTCCTAGATGGGTCTGACCAGAACAGGCGTCACTGAACGCCACCGAATTGGTTCAGCAGCAGTGCCGTCACCTCTGGTGGGCTGCCTAACGACGATCTGACACCGATGGCTCTCTGATACTTCCAGAACACTGGAAGTGGGGGGGGTTAAAAACCCACTGTTTCATCGCCAAAAAGAAAATTGTAAAACTCACTTTTAGTTCGTGGGGAACAAAGTCCATCTTATCACTGTGCGCACACACAGAGGAGGGAAAAACCACACACACACACACACACACACAACTTCGTTTTGAGAGAATAAAAGGTATTTAAAAATCCACGCGCTTTCGTGTTCCATGACGAAAAATACTAAATGAAGAAGAGATACAAAAGCGAAGTGCTTGTTCGCATCACTTGTCTGTTCCAAGGAAAAAAAACCACCACCAGTTGTGCTTCAAGTTCAACGCTGACTCCGTGGAAAAATGACAATGCGGAGACGGGCAGGACTTGATCAACGAAGTGTAAAATAATATAAACAAATAAATATGTCACCTTCCGTCACGAAGTGAACGGCAGACATTCGCATGTAGTACTTTGGTGCCAGAAGTGTGGGCTATGTGTAATCTTGAATATTACCGGGTTGAGAAACAAAAAAAGAACGGAAAAAAGTTGTATTACCGTTTAAAAGCAGACACTTATCAGTGATTTATTTTTTTTCTTTTTTTCAGGCCTTCGATGTGTCGCGTGGTCACCTGGACATTGAACTTTTTTTTTTAAATTATTTGGCGGGTGCAATGATCGAGTTCATCTCTCTTTCTCTCTCTCTCTCTCTCTCTCTCTCTCTCTCTCTCTCTCTCTCTCTCTCACCCCAACCTGCGCGCGCGCGTGTGTGTGTGTGTGTGTGTGTGTGTGTGTGTATGCCATATCGCCTATTGAAACCTACTACCAGAATTAGTTTAAAATTCATGTTAAGCTTGTTTTTTCATAATAGACTTTTGTCATGAATGTATATATGTATTATATATGTATGTGTGTTTGCATGATTGTATGTGTAAATCTAGGCATGTAAATATTTATACATACACGCACGTATGTACCAAGTCGTAAAGGAGGGACATCTTATAGGACTAAACGGCTCAACTGCTATTTGTTGCGGGTTGAGATTGTTGATATGTTTGTTGATAAAGGGTTTCCAATGGAAACTAATTCGCAAACTGAAGCACAACATTGATCATCAGCTTAGTAGCCAATGTATTAAGCAGATTAATGTTTAGCTGACCGCGAAGACTTTTCCGGGATCCAGTATCTTGGGAGATTTGAGTAATTCATGCATCGTGCGCACGTGTGTGTGTGTGTGTGTGTGTGTGTGTGTGTGTGTGTGTGTGTGTGTGTGTGAAAAGAAGAAAAAAGAAGAAGTGTGGAACGAAGAAAAGTGTGAGAAAATGTCTGTGCATTTTGCCATTTTCGACTCCAACGTATGAACAAAGTGAGTCTACAATCACCCAGTTTTGGTGTGTGTGTGTGTGTGTGTGTGTGTGTGTGTGTGTGTGTGTGCAAGCTCGCGGGCGTCTGTATATGTGTAGGTGCAATTTCAAATGCTAAGAATTAACCCTGCCCCTTTATATTAACAATTTTAACGTTTATTAAAATGAATTTTTCGCACAATTGTGCTCGACCAGCATTTTGTTTCTGTACACTGATAAAAGATACCTAAAATTATTGTTTATTGTAAATATTGTAAAAAAAATAATAAATAAATAAAGACATTCTGACAAGATTAGACAAGTTAATGCGATTTTTCCGAGCAAAAATTCAGATATCAATAAGTTTGATACTGAAAACAGAACAAAGATAAAATCCATATACATGCGCCTTGTCAAGTACAGGTAAATAAAAGTATGAGTATCATATATATATATATATAGTAAATCAAGCAAGTAAATCCGAATTTAACATCAAATCAATTAGTCTTGCTTGTTTAATCAATAGAAGCTCTGTACAAAATCTGTAAAGTTAACTTTGTTGCCAAATTTGAGAGCATTGAAATTGTGGGAAGCTACTATTACTAAAGAAAAGACGGAAGTAAGTGTAATCAAAGAAAATAAGGAGCCATTTGTATGTGACTTCAAAATAATACGTCATGCGCTTTATCAAAGTGTGTTCGATGTCACGCATTTAGAGTATATAAGCAGTAAGTTGGCCGTTACTAATCAAGAAATTGTGTATTCATATCAAGATCAATTCTTAGCGAGTCCTCCAAAAATAGGATAAAGAAGTTGGAAGACAAAACACGACGTGTTTCGACCTCATAGGTCTTCTTCGGGCAAGATAACGCTCAGAACAATACTGCTCGAACTAGGCTACTGGTTGGGGAGACTGAAAGAAAGTGAAGAACTATTGAAGTCTTGGCAAAACGGGCTAAAAGCCATTCTTCTTTCGCTGCTGCAGGTGTGCGTTGCATATCAACCACAGAGAGCTGAGCTGGTGATGGTCGAGACACGCTTTGACACTGCCGCCAGGAAAGAGGGAAGGGCGATGGTGGGGAAGGGTGTTGGCAGAAGAGTTGGATAAGAGGGCAGGCTAGAAGCGCACCGGAGAAGTAATTGATTATCAACATATTCTCAGAGGCAGGTACGTGCGATCCCACGTCACCTGCTTTTGCAGACGTATGCCATAGGGCAAAGTCGCCATTACCTGCATGGCTGAAATTGAAACCTGCGTCCTTTTTTTACGTCATTTATGCGTTGCAACGCTATTATCGCGACTCTTAAAAAAAACAAGATTTAACTAAGCAGATGATTAAATTCATCGGATGTAGCCGGGATGAATACTTCATACATATCTTGAAATAGTTTTGCCGCCCCACCTGTGCCATCCTCCGTCGTACTTTTCGGCTCTACACGCGAGTCAGTCTGGGCAAAATTGCCTGTCATATTGAATTGTTTGGTCAGCCTTCTTTTAACCATCGACTTTTGCTACACACAGTTGTCACATTGTAGTTTTTTTTTTTGTTGTTTTTTTTTTTTGTTTCCTCAGTGTCCTTCTGTCTGCTATGTCTCGGCATAGTTAAGAGATGTGGCGTGGTGTGTTTGTGATGTCATGAACATGTGGCGACGGTGATGCGATGTGATGTCATATGACGTAATAGGGTGCGGTATACCATGTCTACGCCCTACACGCGGACTCAATAAAAAAAAAAAAAAGAATCAGTCAGTCAATCAATCAAACGATGTACCAAAGGAAAAATGAAGAAAATAAGTATGCCTGTTTGGTATAAAGGAACTCTGGGACAAAAACAGCAACCAAACACCGCATTCATTCTAAGAATGGCTTTGTGTTGCTTTCTGCTACTGCTGCTACTGTTGGCTCTCTTTGTGAGGTCATACATGCTGACGGGTTATTTGTGTCGTTATAATGATGCACTTTTTGAATGGATGCTCATGGTTTCTGTTCTTCTTGTTCTACTGTCAGTCTTCGCAACAACGATAACGAACACTGGTAGGGGAGACAAAGAGGGATCTCTCTCTCTCTCTCTCTCTCTCTCTCTCTCTTCATCTGTCCTTGCAAAAGAAACATTCGCGCAGGCGCACCACACACACACACATGTGCGCGCGCGCACACACACACCACACACATACAGATTTTTCTTCTTGTTAACGTCTTAATCTCTGTGAAATGAACCGACATTTGATCACAGAAACGAAAGTCTCGTTATAGACACGTGTTTTTCTTTCTGGTCTTAGATATTATCATGTAGAGAGAGACAGAGAGAGAGAGAGAGAATTGTCCATACAACGTGAGTTCATAAACCGACACAACCTAGTTTCACTTGGTGAGAGAGTGTGTGTGTGTGCGTGTGCGCGCGCGCGTGAGCGTGTGCGTGCATGCGTACGTGCACGCGCGCGCGTGCGTGCTTGATGCGTGCGTGTGCGCGTGCTGCGTGTGTGCTTGCATACGTAGCTGAAAGCGTGTAGGTGCGGTACGTTTCTTGATGAAAAACCAAGAAGTGTATCCTTTTTGTCGATGTCACAGTGCTATTCCCGGTACGGGTACACTTGGCGATTAATTGTGTGTTTTGGTTTTTTTTTGTTCCCCGAGTTAATCTGCTGTACATCTGCTGAACAGTCGCTTGCTCGTGCGGTACTGATGCCGGTATCGCCACTGTATGTGTTTGGCTTGGCTCTGTGTGATCAGCACATGTGATTGTGAATAAAGTGAAGTGAAGAAAGCTGCGTACTGTTGGGTCTGTGTGTGCGTGTCTGACTGGGGGCGAGTGTCTGACTGACCATCTTTTTTTCCTGGTGTTTTGTCCGTCTGGTTTGTCCGTCTTGTCTACGTGCCCGCTTCGTCTTTGTCATGTCCTACGTTGTTATGTGCAATCTGTTTTAGCCTTCTGAACTTTTACGCGGGGCACACGCACGGTGCCTCTGTTTGGTCGACATCTGTTTTGACACACATGTCTGTGTGTCTTTTTGCATGGACGTATGTGCACGCGCGGTTCAAACCATAGTTTGCATTCATACAGCATTCAAGCACAAATACATACATATATAATACTTATAAACACAGGGAACACACAGATGCGCGTGGGCACACGCACGTACGCACGCGCGCGCGCGCGCACACCACACACACACGGGAGAGAGAGAGAGGGGGGGTAGAGACAGACAGTTAAAGGACTGTGACAGATTTAAAGAAAAACGAAAAGAAAAAAAAAAAAAAGAAAGAGTACGATGTTCTGACTGCAGAAAAGTAAAACGCTCCCTCAACATGTTTCTTGCTGCAGAGAGAGAGCGAGTTAAGGCGTCGGAGAAACGACAGTGCCCAGGAACAAAAACAAGAAGAAGAGTAACAACACTGATGATTATGATGATGATTATAATAATGATAATAACAATAAAAAGTGACAATAACAACGAGAGGACAACAACGTGGCCGAACGCGGAGACCTTGACAGAACGTAAATCTTCAATGCGCAAAGAGACTCTGAGATGCCTCGACATTTTAATTTGACATTTTGGTTTTTTGTCTTTGTTATTTCGAGTTGACGGACGGTGAGAACTATGTCTTCAAATGGGTCTGCACAAGTCTAAATGACAAGGATTGACAAGTGCCCAGGATCTCTGCCTTCAAATGGGCCTGCACAAGTCTAAATGACAAGGATTGTCAGGTGCCCGGGATCTATGTCCTCAAATGGGCCTGCACAAGTCTAAATGACAAGGATTGTCAGGTGCCCGGGATCTATGTCCTCAAATGGGTCTGCACAAGTCTAAATGACAAGGATTGTCAGGTGCCCGGGATCTATGTCCTCAAATGGGCCTGCACAAGTCTAAATGACAAGGATTGACAGGTGCCCGGGATCTATGTCCCTCAAATGACAGGGCCTGCACAGGTCTAAATGACAAGGATTGACAGGTGCCCGGGATCTATGTCCTCAAATGGGCCTGCACAAGGTCTAAATGACAAGGATTGTCAGGTGCCCGGGATCTCTGTCCTCAAAATGGGCCTGCACAAGTCTAAATGACAAGGATTGTCAGGTGCCCGGGATCTCTGTCCTCAAATGGGCCTGCACAAGTCTAAATGACAAGGATTGTCAGGTGCCCGGGATCTCTGTCCTCAAATGGGCCTGGACAAGTCTAAATGACAAGGATTGTCAGGTGCCCGGGATCTCTGTCCTCAAATGGGCCTGCACAAGTCTAAATGACAAGGATTGTCAGGTGCCCGGGATCTCTGTCCTCAATGGGCCTGCACAAATCTAAATGACAAGGATTGACAGGTGCCCGGGATCTCTGTCCTCAAATGGGCCCTGCACAAGTCTAAACGACAAGGACTCGGGAGTAGTCACTCTTGAAGGAAACAAACTATTCGAGGAACAAAAAAAAGAGAGAAAGGTGAGAAGACAGACAGGAGAACGGACAGATAATCAGGGAAGAGAGGAAGGGGAGATAATAAGGCACAGAGA